>JAQQZT010000013.1:9158902-9173322 GCA_030068275.1 Clarias platycephalus | reverse complement strand
GATGGGACTACGATCATAGGAAGGTTAAGTTTAAAACAAAAATGTTTAAATATAATATATTCTTCTCCTGGTCCTTAAATGGGTCATAAAAAATATCAATATCAATTCAGCCATATCGCCCAGCCCTAATACACAGTCATACATAGTACGATATGCAGTGAAATGCTTAGACAATTGCCCGTGACCTTAAAATAAAAGACTATGAATAGGAAATAAATATGAAAAAGAAAATAGAAGGTAGAATAAAGAATAAAATAAAATATAAAATAAAATAAAAGTAAAATATACAATATAAGAAAAATATATGAAATAAATATAGAAAAATAAGAAAAACAGCTGTACAATATAGAAATATAGAATTTATGAGATTTTTGTGTGGGAATAAAGTTGAATATAAATAGAAATGTCCAGTGAATGTGCAAATGTGCCTGAAAGTGTAATGATGCACATATCCACATATTTAAAGTGATTTTGTGCATCAGGGAAACAGAACGTCCAGGGGGTGTGCAAATATGCTTGAAAGTGACCCATGATAGAGTAATTAACTAATGTCCACAAATGTGCAGTTGTGCAGTGGCCACTAGTGTCAATGAATGTCCAGAATGTCCAGAGTGAGTGCAAGGAACATATGTGTGGATGTGCAAAATAGATCAGTACTGTGTGGTGTACTGATTAAGAGACCGTATCGCCTGCGGGAAGAAGCTCCTCCTCAGTCTCTCTGTGTTGGTCTTCAGGGAGCGGAATCACTTTTCTGACCTCAACAGAGAGAACAGTCCATTGCTAGGGTGGCTGAGGTCCTTCATGATCTTCCTGACCTTGGTCCAGCACCTCTTGCTGTAGATCGAGCGCAGGTCAGGGAGCTCGGTGCGGATGATGCGCTCAGCTGATTGCACCACCCTCTGTAGAGTTCGTCTGTCCTGCATGGTGCTGTTCCCGAACCAGGTTGAGATGTTTCTCGTCAGGATGCTCTCTGTGGTGCTGGAGTAGAAATTCCTGAGCACCCTGGGGGGCAGTCTCTCTCTGGATGGCGTCTGAGGTGGAAGAGACGCTGCCAGGCCTTTTTCACCACGGTGTTAATGTGATAGGACCATGACAGGTCCTGCGTGATGTGGACACCGAGGTATCTGAAGCTGTCCACTCTGTCCACTGGGCTCTTGTTGATGACGGGGGTCTGGTAGTTCCTCTCCTTCTTTGTACTAAAGTCCACTATCAACTCCTTTGTCTTGCTGACGTTTAGAAGGAGATTGTTCCTCTGGCACCAGTTCTCCAGATTTCCAATCTCCTCCAGGTAGGCCGTCTCATTGTTGTCAGTAATCAGGCCCTCCATGACGGTGTCATCAGCAAACTTGATGATGGTGGTGGAGTTGGTAGAGGCTACGCAGTCGTGCGTGTACAATGAGTACAGCAGGGGGCTCAGAAGACAACCCTGGGGCACTCCAGTGCTGAGAGACATGAGACATGACCGCCCATCCTTACTGCCTGTGGTCTGCCAGTCATGAAATTGGAGATCCACTGACACAGATGGGCTGAGCCCCAGGTGCTCCAGGTGGTGAGTGTGGGGGGAATTATGGTATTGAATGCTGAACTGTAGTTGATGAAAAGCATTTTAACATAATTCCCCCTTTTAGTCTCCAGGTGAGAGAGATGTATGGAGGAGATGAGAGATAACGTAACTCATCATTAGTTGACATTAATATTTGGAAACACAGATATCTTTTACTGCGTTTGCATAACAAGTTACCTCACGTTATTCTTCTGCCTGGGTTTGAGACACACTCTACTGTATAATGCTTCAGCTTTTTTGTTTGTTTGTTTGTTTGTTTATTTCAAATCTTATTTTAAATTTGATTTCTTATTAATGACCCGATCATAATGTTCTTATTGCCCGTTTCCTGTCTCGCTGACATCACCACATCTGTATGTTCTTTTTGACCACATTTTCTTCGTCCTGTTTTGTACAGTATGTGTGTGTGTCATTAATCTACAACATGGTCATAGTTATGTGTTGTTGTTTTTTTAGGGTTCCAAGTGAAGGGGAGGCAAGTGGCAAGTCAGAGTCACCAAGGTGAGCTTCTTAGGAAAAGAAGAAAAACATTCATACCGAGTCAGTATTTCCAATGAAACGTTCTCGCTTTTCTGGCAGGAGCACTTTGGGAGAGTCGAAAGACGAGACGCGCGACTCAAAGCCGCGCTCACTGCGCTTCACGTGGAGCATGAAGACGACATCTTCCATGGAGCCGGGCGACATGATGCGCGAGATCCGCAAAGTGCTGGACGACAACGGATGTGACTACGAGCAGCGTGAGCGTTTCCTGCTTTTCTGCGTGCACGGCGATGCCCGCCATGACAGCCTGGTCCAGTGGGAGATGGAGGTTTGCAAGCTCCCGCGCCTCTCGCTCAACGGCGTGCGCTTTAAGCGCATTTCAGGCACGTCCATCGCCTTCAAGAACATCGCCTGCAAAATCGCGGACGAACTGAAGCTCTGACAGGGACACGGACAGAAAGCAATGTGGCTCAATGTGGACTTGCCGCGGTAAGTTCGGTTCACGTTTGGCTCGAGCCGAGGTGCTGCCTTAACAGAATGTGCGGTGCTCATCCTGTAAGTTTTGCTTTTCCATTAACTAGATCACGCTCATGTCTGATCAAGTCCCCGGTTATTGACTTCATTTTGATGCCGATGGAATTATACGTGTGCTGGTCTGGGAAAACTTGTGGCTAAATTCTGTTAAACAGCCAAAAGAAAAGAAAATGGGATTCTTCTGCTTGCATATTTTTAGTCTGCAACTAAAGAAACTGTAAATACAGTATATTTCATCGAACCCTTGCTAGCTAAGTATGATTTCCTCACACGCTGAATGTCAGGCCTTGACCGAGTTGCTGGAAAGCTGTGCGTCGTAGCAAACCAACGCGGTTTTAGTTAGATACAGGATGTCAAAATGTCTGTGATGCTCCCACACTACAGAATCTTTCAACCACTTTTAGAGAAACAAGATTTTTACAAAGCTGTAGCTTGTGATTGTGATGAATGCGAAAAAAACAAACAAACAAAAAAAACAACATATTTAAGTCCAGGAAAACTAATTTGAGAAATATATCTAGTAGAAAAATGTACAAGTCAAAAGTTTTTCCAGGCCGCCACAAATATGCCGTGCCTTGCATAAGTATTCACCCCCTAAACACTTTTTTTTAGTTTTAACAGCCTTGTACTCCCCAACTTACGAACATTCAAGAATTAAAAATTAACGCAGATACAAACGTTTTCCCACTGCGGAGCCTAGGAAGAGAATTATATATGCAGTCACAACTTTTACGTCGTTATTTGTAACTAATATTGCAAACTACAGTAGGGCTGAGCAGTAATCAAATATTAATCAACCTCTAATCAATATGATCTTGCCGATGTCATAAAAAGAATTCATTAATTTATTTTATAATTCTGTTAATACTTTCCCCACTGTGTGTCTTCATGAACTGTCCTTGTAAACACATACTACCTGCCGTGTGTGTGTAGTCACATGGCTTTGCCCTGTTTCATTAGGTAAAAAAAAAATCACAGCTTTAATAGTTTTTAAAATGCAAACCTCATCAGTCCTCCAAACTAAAAATAATGATTCATTAATCATGATTGAGGTAAAATGTTCAGTTCATCGCGATATTGATTTGACAGAAGGTGGTGCACACTCTATGCAAGGCACTGTATTGTGTGAGTGTTACACTTTTTTCAATAATATTCAGGGGTTTGATGTACATCCTGTGCAACAGCCACCTTTAAAGATGTGGGGGAAAAAACAAACATTACAGCCAACAAAAATCTATAAACATATATATATGTAAACATATACAAGGTAACATTTTCTATCCTTCTTCTTAATAGCATAACCAAAAAATGCGAACATTGCTCAAGATTAATGAAAGCTACTGTAATAGTCACCAGTTAGTATTATGCAAGGGGTCCGCCTTGTAGCTACTAGAGTTCATCGTCACTTCGCAGCTACATTTCCCAACTTACATCCACTCGTACTAAATGAATAATCTGCTGAATGTTTAACAGCCATCCGAACGGATTTCTTTGAGCTACCACGGAAATTCAAAATGTACAGTTTAGTACATAGAGAGAGACACGGCTATTTATCAAAGATTGTATTATATAAAATATGCATATACAGTACGTCGTCCTGCAGGTGTGTCGTATGAATGTTTTGGTCGCTGTACAGGATAACGTTTGGGTACATTTTTACTGTTTTTTGGTTATTCCTTAACTATTTTTTTTTTTATTGTTATAATTACATTAAGTCAAGAAAAATATTTTAATCTTTCCAAGAAGCCATGGAAGAGTTGAAAGCTGATGATGCCACACACACACACACACACACACACGTGAAAGAAAGAAAGAAATGTGGGACTTCATAACAAAGATTTGTTGCACTAAGTATTACATTGAGTGGTACAGTACAGTACAGTACAGTAACCCTCTACTTGCACAACCTGTTGACGCTGGAGAAATATCAAGAAACTGGAGGAAAACAAATATTTGAAACACATCGTGACAGTACAGTCTGTTTAATTTCGCTGAGTTGTGCTACATATACTGTACTTTAGCCTTTCTTGTATTTATTACGATACACTATGCCTGCTATGTGCTGCTTTGTATTAGAGAGGCATTTAGTGTTTGATAAACGAATAATGAGAAAGGAACTCTATTTGTTTTTATTTTGTTTTATGGCTATGCATCGCCACATGCAATATAACAGGTTATGTTGGATATTCAGGTTTTGTTACGGATTGAAAAAGAAAAAATATATATATATATGTGTGTGTGACAATAAATAGAAAACAAGAATCAAGTTTAAATTTGAATAAATCTATAGGGATGATTATAAATATGCTTGATCGATGTATTAAACCATGCATTTAATTCATCATATATGGAACTGTGACCAGAAGAGTACAGTATGTAGGTATACTGGCTATCAAATAGCCAGAAACACACACACACACACACACACAAAAAGATTTCTGTGTCCTTGCAGTAAAGCACGTGCAGGTTTTCCCACTACAAATCTACACTAAAAAGTGTTGCCAAAAAACAAACAAACAAAAAAAAAGATTCTGGCATTTGTGTGTGCACGGCTCTTGTGTAGGACCGTCTGATTCCATTTCACCAGTGCACAATATTAAACTTACTTGAATTCAACACGACTTGAACGTGTGCTCATGATTAGTCAGATAAATGTTGCCTGTATACAGAACGTACTGACACAAACACTGCTGCTGTTTCAAACGGACACATATGTGTCTGGTAATGTAGTACAAACTCTATACTGTATATCTCTAGATTAAATCTAAAGCAAGTGCGCATAAAGGACGTTAAACACAACCCCCTACTGTTTCGTGATGCATCCGTGAAATATCGGAGAAGAGATTCCTGCTGCACGACAGCAGATGCAGCTCCCTGTCGAGGCAGTTTGGCAAATGCGTTGCTCTGGGCAACATGGAACGAGCCAGATTCACTTGACAACATTCAGGCCAGAGCATGGATTCTACATGAACTTGTCCTGCCCTGCTAGTGAATCATGGCAACAAAGGCCAGTATTGTATGTGCCTATTAACACATGACTATCCGAGGAGTGGCACTTGGTGTTTCAGAGACACGGGAGAACGTTCAAAACATTCCCAGAAAATGGACGTTTTCTAACAGATCTTGTGTGACCACAGACGACATGGGAACAGAAAGTTCATCTATGTACTGGGAGGCGGCGACAATAATCATGTCAAGAAATGCATGGACGACTTTAGAATCATAAAGGATCAATGCGCATGGGATGGAATTGCAAAACAGTACACAGGAATACTCAATCAACCCCCAATAATACTGTACCTCTGGCTAGCTTTTGATTTCATAACGAAGAAAACAGCAAAACACAGCAGTCAGAAATTCAAATACAGTACATGTAATTTGATTTATATATATATTTTTTTTATTATTTCATTTTAAAACCATGGCTTCAGTGTTAACCTTTGGCTTACCAAACAACGCAGGCATAATAAATTGAATACATGTGTGGCAAACGATTGTTGGTCCAATAGAGCAATGTCATAATCGTACGGTTTATTAAAATTCACTCTTCACCGGATTGAATTATTAAAACACGTGTCTTCAGTTGCGTTTACAGATCATACAAACCGACATCAATAAAAATTATTTCAAAATCCTATCAAATTCGTTTGCTGGTTCGGCCGCACTTTTTTCATTTCTTTTTTTTTTTTACAAAAGCGTAATACATATTCAGTTTACAAATGGAAAGCAGGGATAAAATGTAAACATTGAATTTAGCGGATTTTACTTGTTTCAAACAGGATAATAAATAGAATAGAATAAAAGATCTATTGTTCAGTAGCTGTGTTTAGAATAATCACCAAAGATCTGTAATCTTTTAGTTAAGATAACAATTACACTCAGTGAAGAAGTGTGTTAGAGCATGGCTTGGCATTTAACAATATGGATTTCAAGCGATGGAGGACATCTATGTATCGGCATCGGCATGCATGTGTGCTACCCATGTCGTCGATTCTCAAGCTGGGAAGCATCACTGATTTATCAGTACCTTCTCTCCATTTACCCACAAAGTGGAAAGTATCACTGGTTTATCAGTAACCCTGCCATCCCCCGTTTCCCCATTCAATCAATCACTCAAGTCAAGGATCAAGTGTTCGTATATGCGCGTTTGACCCTTAAAACTGGACGCCAGGAGGAATTCCCGATTATCAATGGACACCAGTGAGAATGCTCGAGGGGCCTGGATGTTGATCTCTTGGAAGTGAATAAATTGGCCTTTCTTGGGGTCCCAGCGGTACACCTGAGTGAAGGAGTAGTCACTGCCCAGGATGGCGTACTGCCAGTCCGCCACCGTGAATGGCTGGAAGACCATGGAGCCCCGTGATGGCACGCTCTGGACCTCGTCGAACATAGCGCCATCCCATTTCATCACCTTGGAGTCACCGATAAAGCGTGTCAGGCACAGATAGAGCTCACCTTTCACTTGAAAGTGCTTCACGGCATAGACGTCCTCCATCTCGGGGATGTCAGTGCGCCTCTCGAACAGCTTGGAGCCCCTGTTCCACTGGTAGACGACAGGCCGTTGCGAGCTGCTAGATAAGATCAGGTGTGGTTTGCCGGAAATTTCCAGATACTCCACGTCCGTGTCGCGGTACCACGGGTGCAGCGACTGGTGAGAGTAGAAGCCGTTGCCGTTCCACTTGTACACGGTGGTAGAACCAGCTTTGGAGCTGTCGGCAATGACGAAGAAGGACTCTCCGTCCAAGCGGAACACCTCGACGTCGTTGGGCTTGCGGATTTTCAGGATGTCGATGTCTTGGATTTTGATGAACTTGTTGGCGGAGATGTCTCGCTTGTAAATGTGCGAGCCACCAAAGAGCTGAGCGACTATCACAAACAGCTGTTCGTCAATCACCAGAGGTTTGCAGATAACAGTGGAGGTGCCTGTTAGAGAAATAAGTAATGACGTGTGAGCCATAATCTAGCACAAAAGGTTTGGAGCGCAAAACTTGCTAATGTAAATTTTTTTTTTTTTTTTAAAGCACTCTTTATATATAACAAGTTACATTTATTAAATAAGATGTGCTTGACTAAGTACACTGTAAAACACGTACTTGTTATATTGTCAAAATTTCGAAATTCCATTTGAACATGGTCCCATTCCATAAAGCTGCATCTTCCGATGAAAGGCTGGGCAAACACCACATACTGGTCACCACCAAAAGTAAACGTCTCCACTGAAATGGACTGGAACTCAAGAGACTTGAGCAATGAAAAATCTGCAACAAAAGCTGGGTTGGGTTAGTGTTGCAATATACATCCCATATCATGGCGTACATATTTACTACCTACTAAGAACATGTTACCCAATAGACTAACCAGTGGTTATGCAATCAAACGACTGTGGAGTAAGATCGTTGATTTTCTTTCCCTGAAGGGCTGGAGGGCTGTTGCAGTATATCTGGTCTACGGTTGCGTTCGTGTGGTAAATCCAGTCCACCAGCCACTTCAGTTTACAGTCACAGGTGAACAGATTTCCCCGCAAGTCACTGGACGACACACAATAGCGAACAGTTATATCATCATCTCGTCCAATAACCCACTTGTATACCTGGAGTGTAACAGGAGGTGAAATGAATACTGTACATACACTTTTGTCAATGTCTCCACCCCTTTAAAAAGATCTTTGGGTAGAGACTCCAGATTGTTGAAGGCAAGGCTCCTGTGGGGAAATTTTAGTTTAAAAATGCATTTCATTCAAGAAGGCTGGGTTGTACAATTTTCCTCTTATGTAAGTCTTGAATTTGAGACATTGTTTTAGCATCCATGGTTTTGGTACAAAACAAAACACAACCACTTCAGATTGCTGTCTTATTCATAGACTCACTCACTCACTCTCTCTTTATTCCACTTTATCCTGTACCGGGTGGAGAATCCCATGGGGCTCCGGGCTGGGAGGCAGGTTACACCTGGAACTGGGTGCCAATCCATTGCAAGGCAACCACACATAGACCGACACACTTACTCACACACTGTGGCCAATTTGGAAATGCCACTTATTCTAATCTGCATGTCTTTGGACTGTTGAAGGAAACCGGGGCACCCAGAGGAATCCCACCACGCACGGAGAGGAACATGCAAAACTCCACGCACTCAGACCCGAGGCGGGGAATCGAACCCTCGACCTAAGAGTTTTATTTATATACATGAAGTAATGATTAATAGTTAAGCATTACATTTAAGTCTGGTTCTCATGCAATCAAGTTAGCCACTTTGTAGTCAAGGGTTTTTATCTATCCGTATATTTCTGGGGCAGTTTTTGATCGAACAACAGGACATGATTGGACTTCCCCATGGTTAATGCTAAGAACATTTAACAATGATGTCTTTGGTGTCCAACTGGATCAGGTCCCAAACTTCCACTGAATTATTATTGGGTAATTACAACCACATGTCGGATCACTGTGAAGTTAAGAAACGTTTCCAGACCTTTGAGTTAAACTGTCAGTTGGGACTCTTTAGGTTGTGAGAAATAAATAAATGAAATAAAATAAATCAAACAAAAGGGCCATCTTTTTACAAAACCACACATGCTGGTTCTCGAGCAGCTGTTTGTCTTAGGCTGAACTGTAAGAAAAGCTGGCCAGAAGACTTTTTTCAATCTTTTTGTTTTTTCAGGAAACAGGAGTATTATTAACTTCCTCTGAGACTGGTTAAAACTGAAAGGCACACTACAGTAGTTCTATCCTATTGCACAGTATGGTTGAATTCTCGATTCTGATTAGTCAGAAGATGTTGATATTTTTTTCTTAACAGCACAGCTTGGAAATGTTTTGGATTCAATTCGAGTTATGGGTATTTATTATGTGTACATTTGAATAGAGTTACAGGTTACAAAAGGATTTGTATAGCAGATATTAGATCTTATTAGAAGAAATGAAGATGAAGGCCTTGCCGAACTGAGCTCCGTGTCATGGCTAGGCACCGACACTTATCTATTTCTATCCAAATATACAGTATACACTGTTTTTCAATTTAAACTATCTTTTTAGTGTTTGTTATCTAAAAATTTAAAATCAAAAAATTTTATTTAAACACAAGTTACACCTCAGTTCAATGATGTCTTCGTTTGACATTCGGTTTAAGCTGTATTCTCAGAATTTAGTTTGCAAAAATGTATGTTGCAATATATTCGAAAACTACACTAACTCTGCTCCCTTTAAGGTAGGTGTGATTTGCAAACTTAATTTTTAGCTTTTTTTTTTTTTTTTTTTGCTATTGTTATCACAGAATAGCAAAGTATTATAGTTAGCAAAGTCTCTATCTGTCTATAAGTCCCCTGTTAATCTTATTGTGATGGTGTGGCGAAATCAGAGGACATTCTGTGACAATCTCACATTTAAATCAAGTCCATTCATGTCAAATGTGAAAATGCTAGAGTGATGTGGCTTCCCAGAACAGGAGTATGATGTGACTGTCAGAACTGATAGAATATTGAAATGACTCAGATAATGATTGCTTCCTACAGCCTTTGGGAAAGTCGGTCCAGAATGAGCCGAGTGTCCTCACCAGTGCTCCTCAGCCCAACCCCAAGGGACACAAGGAACATTCTGGGACGGTTTCATTCGCTTGAGACCCCGAATCACATGACTGTCCTGTCTGCAGTTCTTTGTGAAGACCAAAAAACAACCTAATCTGCTAAGGCTTTCAGTTGTTGCCCGGGTGAGAGAATAAAACAGCCTTGGGGGGGAGGAGATTGCAACACTCAAGCAACGCACTGGGAAGCATTAAAAGCCTTGATATTGTGCTTTACGCTTGCAGTTGCAAAATAAAAACTGGCCACATAATTAATCTAAAACGCTCTTAGGAAACAATTACTGTTAGGTATTTCTGGAAATAAAACCACAAAAAGCTTGCAGTTCATAAATATTTAAATACTCACAAGTGTATTAAGGACTTAAGACCTCGAAAGGCAAAAGGTGATATAGACTTGATTTGATTATTTTCAATAAACCTGTAAAAAAAAAAAAAAGAGAGACAAAACATGACCTCACCGGATTTTTGGATATCAGCATGCACAACTTACACCCCAGTAAATACTGAAAAAAATCAAAGCCAAGCTCTACTTACAGGTATTCCAAATGTGGAAGACCAAGGAAGGCATCCTCATTAATGGACTCGAACACGTTGGCTGTGAAAAGTCTTACAAAAAAAGGGAAACAAAGACACTGTTAGTGAATTGACACGGACTTCTTTAGGAGCTTTAATCCTCAGATCTGAAAGTCTCCATTGATAATTCAGCTTTTGAAGAGTTGGCATTAAATTGGAAAGTTGTGAATTCAAATCCCAGAACTTGTGACTGCCACAAGAACTTTAACCCACAACTGCTGAATTTGATGCTTGTAAGTTGCTTCAGATACTGCAGAAAAATGTACAAGATTTTGTCAATTATTATTATTATTAGGGTTTTGTGCAAATTTCACTCCTTTATATTAACCTGTACATTAGTAATTGTTTTTCTATCTAGTTACACATGGCAGCATACCAACATTGGCAGCACCAATTATACAGTATGTGTACATTTGCTAAAAGATACCATGTAAAGAACAAACAATCAATGGAATAATTAAATAATTCAACAGATTATGATTGGTTAAAAAAGTCAATATTATAGCTAATTTAACTGTGTTTCATACAAATATCATACAAATACACTGGGGGGGTGGGGGGGGGAGTGTCCATCTTGGTTTGTCTTTCATGGGAAACCTTTTAATATATAAGATACTGTATGTCATCAGAAATCATTCCAATAAGGAAATTAGAGCTGTTAAAGAACTTATTAAGCTGTATTCCTTAACCAGTATACACTCACTCACTCACTCACTCACTCACTCTCTATACCGCTTACCCTGTAAAGGGTCATGGGAAGCCTGTAGCCTCTCCCAGGCGACTCTGGGTACACCCTGGATTGGCTGCCAATCCATCGACCGGACACAAGAACTGACACTACGGGCAATTTTTCACCAATCACCAATTAGCAATTTGACTACTCTGCATGTCTTTAGTATGTGGAAACTAAACCGGGGTACCAGCAGAAAATCCACCAACCACTGCATGCACACAGACCCAAATTTGAAACTTGAACCTGGAACCTGGAGGTGCAAGGCCAGTGTGCTAACCATTATTCCACTGTGCTGACACCAACCAGTATACCAATCTTTTCGAACTTATGGGTCAACATTTATTTATGTAAAACATATATATTTAGAACATTTGTCAGACACCCTTATTCAGAAGGACTTACATTTTTATTTCATTATACATCTGATCATGGCCCAACAATAGAGCTAGGGTTTGAACCTGGAAACTTCTGAGCACTAACCTGATGCCTTACTCGCTGAGCTACCCCTGCCCTATATATCCGATATTGTGATTGTTTTCTGGTTATTAGGACCACAAAGGGGTCTATGTCTGAACTTTAGGTCCAAGTTGACATTATATTAATAATTATAATAATAATAGCAGCTGCTTTTTTTTTTTTTTTGTGACCATTTGAAAAGATTAATAATTATAAGGTATTATAATAAATAAATATGATCATAGTGGATTGTGATATCCAGAAGTGTAAATTAAAAAATAATAAAAATCCCAGAAACCCTCCAAACACCTGATACCCCACCCCAGGCAATGCAACATATGGCCTTTTTATTACGAGTATAACTTATAATTCTGTACAGTTCTAGAAAAAAATAAGCTTACTAAATGGACGTCACTATGGAGGTACATCTTACATACTATACCGTCAGTGTGTATATGTTATCTGGGAAATTGCATAAAAAAATTGAAATCTAAATGTATAAATTTAAAGGTGCATTTACATTCAATATAAACTATACATTATTAATATTAAATATACACTATAGGTAAAAAAAAAAAACAGTCTCAAAGACAGATCTGCTTTTTTTGCACAGTAATGTTATATGTAAAAAAGAAAAGAAAAGAAAAAAAGGCTGACTGATTTTAGAGCTGCTATTGGAATTGCAGAATTACAGGGAGGGAAAAGAAAAGAGGGGAAGCTGGTGGGGGTTTCACATGTAGAGGTCCCTACTGCAACATGGCGACTGTCAGGCTCATCTACACGACTGGGGATTGTTTACACAAGACTGAATGCATTATTAGACACTGATATGAACACGAATATTTCCGCCAATTACAGTACATATTGTTGGTGGTATTATTATTATCATGATGATGATGATGATGATGATGGAGCTTACAGGAGGTGGAGGGCTGGGGTGTGAATGAAGCTCTCCTTGGGGATTTCACTGAAGCTGGACTTCACGAAGGATCTTAAAAATAATCATAGATACACAGTTGGATGATTAGATAGGTAATTGAAGAAGCAAGAACGATTTAAACAGATCAAAGAGAGCGATAAAGAGATCAGAGAGCGCGTTAAAGAGATCAAAGCTTTTCTGTCAGGTTAAATCACCCCGCCTTTTTTAAGTGAAAGCCGAGGCGCGCGCGACCATCGCTTTTATCGTTACCTGGTTCTAATAGAACGTTGTGGCAAAAGCAGAGGCGCGGACTTACAGCGAGATGACGTCAGGGGGGAAGCCGCGCGGAATGGAGGAGCTGCCCGAGCACAGCGCGGTGTCCTTGGTGCACGTGCAGCTCGCCGGGCAGCGGGTCGTCCGCCTCCTGCCTTCGGCGCGCGGCGCGCGGAGCAGCGCGAGCGCGACGGCGGCGACGCAGAGCAGGCGCAAGCCTCGCGCGCTAACCGGACCCATGTCGACGAGTCAGCCAGCTCCCGACCCGCGCGCGCGCCCGAGATCCCCCGTGCATGAAACGGAGAGAGAGTGAGTGGGAAGTCCTTTTGGTTCCTGCTCTCTCTCTCTCTCTCTCTCTCTCTGTGATGGAGAAATATTCCGTGTGTATGGACAGGTGCACGCAGCCGGAGATCAGCACCGCAGAGATGAGACAAGAGCTCTGTGTGTGTGTGTGTTTCTCAGCCACGCCTTGCATATATCGGTTCCCTCCGGCGCGTGGGGGGTTTGATGATGCTCAGAGACAGGTCCTTTAGAGGAATGGAGGACAATGCGCTAAAGGGTGCACTCTGCTCACAAGTGCAATCTGCAGATCATATCATGTGTGTGTGTTTGTGGTTCGCAACACATTTCATGAAGCGTGACCAGAGGGACGCACACCACTGCACAATGCAATGAGTCGCACCACCACCACCCTCTGTTCCACACTTGTGGGCGTTTCTTTCATGGGTCTCTATGGTGACGGTGGTGGGCGTTGTTATGGAAATCACATAAACGTGTCTATCTGTGCAGTCTCACCTGTAGATCTGATGTAGATATTATTTGCAGACCATGATGCTCAATCCTTTCAGGAGCATCATTCTACATTGGTATAGAGAAGAAGAGTAGGGATGCATAACACCACTGACTATTCAGTGTCACACAGGACATATGGAGTATGAATGCGGTCCCTATACCCCATGTCCTCTCAGGGAGTTTTTCTTTGCCACTCTCAGACATGCAAGAAGTCAATAATCAGACATGCAGTGCCATGCAAAAGGACTGAGATCATGAAAGTCCAAAATTTATTATTATTATTATTATAATTTTTTTTTTTTAAATAATCAGAAAAAATATATTACACAAAGATAACCAAAGGAAATACAAAATAAAGAGTTAAAATTATTATTTAATGTATTAAGGGAAAATAAATCTGCCCAAACCTAGCGGGCACTGTGTGAAAAAGAATAAAATAATAATAATAATAATAATAATAATAATAATAATAATAATAATAATTGTAAGTAGAAAACATACCACTCTTTCAATCTTCTCTA
>JAQQZT010000013.1:9112882-9122925 GCA_030068275.1 Clarias platycephalus | reverse complement strand
GGAATGGGCCAAAATACCAGCAACAGTGTGTGAAAACCTTGTGAAGACTTACAGAAAACGTTTGACCTCTGTCATTGTCAACAAAAGGAATATAACAAAGTATCGAGATGAAATTTTGTTATTGACCAAATACTTATTTTCCACCATAACTTGCAAATAAAAAAATCCTACAATGTGATTTTCTTGATTTTTTTTTCTCTTATTTTGTCTCTCAGGTATCTCTATAGGTATAAATTTCATGATTTCTATGATGAAAATTACAGGCCTCTCTCATCTTTTTTAAGTGGGAGAACTTACAATTGGTGGCTGACTAAATACTTCTTTGCCCCACTGTACGTTGTTGATTGGGGTAATTTTAATGTTGCAACTCTCAATTTGTCCAAGTTTCATATTATGGTTAAGAGTGATGATTAAGAAGTCTGAGGTAGTCTATCCTTATTCATTATTTCATCAACTTTGTGCAATTCACCAGATCCACTGAAAGCAAAGATAAAAAGACCTAAAGCATGATGCTACCACCACCATGCTTAAGGTGCTCTTGTGGTTACTCTTCTAAACATATTGTTGGTCAGGGGCAATTCTAGGATCAGACCTTTAGGGGAGTTCAGCCCCTAATGAGAATGTAACATGCTTGTTTGTTTATTATTAGTATAATTTTAGGTGGCACAGAGGCTTCAGGGTTCCCTTCTCAGGTATTTGCATGTTCTTCCCATGCTTGGTGGGTTTCCTAGGGGTACTCCGGTTTCTTCCCACAGTCCAAAGACATGCAGATTAAGCTAATTAGCGTTCCCAAATTGTCCATAGTGTGTGAGTGTGTGCATGCTTCTGCCCTGTGATGGATTAGCACCTTGTCTAGGGTGTATCCTATCTAGTGCCCCAAGAGTCCCATGGGATAGGCCCTGTACAGGATTATGGATTGTAATAATGTTGGATTATAGCTCACTGAGTTGGTATAGTGTCCATTTGTTCCTTGACTGATTAACAGTTTGAATTCTGCCAAAAGGTTTTGGGTTCGCATTAACGAGGTGTCACTTAGCTAGAAAATAACATTAAATTGTAGTGGACTTTTCTTTGATTGTATCAAGCTGTATATTTAAAGCAGTTATCATCCTTCATAAAATAAAAAATACAGATTTTAATAGGAGTGCTAGAATTTAAAGAGGGCTTTAAAGGGTTAAACATAGTTGCCATATTTGCTATAAAATACTGTCTTTACATGCTTACAAGTATTTTTGCAAGTTTGATGTTTGGCACCTTCGCATTCTGTTAAGACTCTTTCAATCGGCTCCACCCTTCGCCTGCAGACACATTCCTCAAAGCTTTACTGCACTGTGCATCCTCTCCACCATCATTCATCATGTCTCCATGAGTGTTTAAAAGCTCTGAACCCACTTATTATGTTCCCCGAAATGTATTTCATGGGGCCATACATAAAGATGGAAAGGTCACCAGAGTAGCCTAGAGGTTTTACAAATCCATCGACCATGTCTGCTTTTGAACAGCCATAATATTATGAACACAGGCCTAATCGAGTAGGTCCTCCCTTTTGCCACCAAAACTGTACTGGAACCAGCATTAACCTTTTCATCAATTTGAGCTACACTAGCGCTTCGATTGGATCACAGCCTTCGCTCCCCATGTGCATCAGTGAGCTTTAGCCACTCATAATACTGTTGCCGGTTTTCCATCCTTGGATCAGTTTTGGTATGCCCTGACCACTGCAATCTGGGAACAACCCACAAGAGCTGCAGTTTTGAACTTGCTCTGATCCAGTTGTTTAGCCATTACATTTTGGCCCTCATTACAGTTGCTACTGAACCTAATGACATATACATACAGATACAGTATACATCATTAGGTAGCAAGTTGATGTGTTGGAAGCAGGAAAAATTGGCAAGATTTGACATGACTGGGTCAGAACAACTTCAAAACTGCAGCTCTTGTGAGATGTTTTTGGTCTGCATTGGTCATAACCTATAAAAAGTGATCCAACCAAGGACAACCGGTGAACTGGCGACAGGGCCGTGGGTGGCCAAGGCTCACTGATGCACATGGGACGCAAAGGCTGGCCCGTGTAGTCCGATCCAATGAAGCACTAGTGTAGATCAACTTGATGAAAAGGTTAATGCTGGTTGTGATAGAAAGGCGTCAGAACACACAGTGCATCACTGTTTTGGTGGCAAAAGTGGGGGCCTACTCAATATTTGTCATAATGTTATAACTGATTGGTGTATGAGTAGAAATACAGGATGTACAACATTAGATGCTGGCGTACTAATTTCTACATTTAAAGCTACTAGCTTTTGAAATTGTGGTCTTGACTCGCGAAGAATGTTATCAAGTTTTAAGACCCACAGATAACATTATTATTCACTATTGGCACTAGTTTTCCTCCAGTGGCATAACACACTTTCTAATGTTGCTTGACAGTTCACTTTCTTTTTTTTTGGAAGTCACCTCACGACCCTTCACACAGCATAAACGGTAGAGAAGATGAAGTTGCTGACTGTTCTGACCTACTTTCACCCATGCTGCAGCCAAGAGTTATTGTAAGTAACGGTTATTAGAATACAATGGAAGGCCTCTTGTCCAATCAGATTGCCCGGTTGGAATTCAACTGTTGTATAATTAGAATCAGCTGGTTTAGTTAATGAATGGAACAAATATGCAGGTCAGTGGTTAATGCATTGGACTACGGTTCAGAAGGTCCCAGGTTCAAATCGCACAACTACCAAGTTGTCCCTGTTGGGCCCTCGAGCAAGGCCCATAACCCTCAACTGCTCAGATGTATAATGAGATAAAAAGTCACTCTGGATAAGGGCGGCTGTCAAATGCCTAAATGTAGCAGGACTTCTACTTTCTGAAGCCAGGATGTCTACCTCTGCACAAAAATGGCTTAAATGGGGGAATTTCCAAGTGAATAGTGAACTTCTGTGGCAAAAATACTGGATCTTCAGGAAGGAATCAAGCATGGATTGAGAAGGTGACCCTATATTTATATATTAAATACTGATTGTTGTATAGCATTTTCATTACATAAAATAAATTATTCTTCTAAACTTGATTGTCATTGTTTTAAAAATTCAAGAATGTCATTAAAATGTTGAATTTCAGTTTTGTCTGAATTATTTTACTCAACACTGTAAGCTTATACAGTACATCTTGTTTTTTTAGTACTGTGGCCTGTGGGTCTTGATTTAATAACTGATGTAGCCAGTCTGGCCTTCTCCACCTTCTCCATGCTTAAAATAGGCCTTCACCTGAGATCAGCTTACAATGTACTTAGTGGTCTTAATGTTTATTTTTTTCCACTACTTTGCGATTGGGCTTCTTTCACGGTGTAAAGGAGATTTTAGAATCCCCTCATTTTGTTCTGAAAAGGGGCACAAATGGACCTTAGTTTCGGTTTGCTTCTAATAAAAGGCCCATTTTGAGTTTTATAAGGGGGAATGAAATGAGGGAACAAAAATGTCTCTGTAGACATAATTGTGTTGAACAGTGATCACTGTATTTGACACATGTTGGCATAGTGAACAGAACATGATTTAATATATGTCATGAATTTACTAGAATAAACCCTACAGTTCTACCTTGATCACCAGTAATAGATAGGTTTTCTAGGTATTATGGAATCTTCATTTCCAAATTACTTAATGTTTTCTCAATGTCGATGCAACATTTATATGTATGATGGTTTTATGTATGATCTCGCCCATATTTTTTTTCTGAACATGCAAAGTTGTGTGATCAATTAAACAAATTGTTACAACACTGCATGGATGTTATGTCTGTTATGCTACAGTTTTATCTTTTTAGAGCTTGTCAATATATATTCTGGCAACTTAGCCTGCTTCATACCTAATCATCTACTATATATTAGCACATTTACCCTATATAATATTTAAATATTCAAGGACAATAATAACAATGCATACACTACTCTTGTGCACTTTTACTATTCTGCCCACATTACCGTTTGAAAGTCTGGGATCACTTGCAAAGAAAAACACATTTTCATGCAATTCACAAACAATTTTATCCATTACACAAACAATTAGAGTTAGCCGGAATTCTGACTGTAATGGAGCGGCCAGCACAGTCTCTGGCTCTGAACCCTATTGAGCTGTTGTGGGAGCAGCTTGGCCGTATGGTACGGAGGAGGACTCCATCAAGCCAATCCATCTTGTGGGAGATGCTCCAGGAAGCATGGGGTGAAATCTCATCAGATAATCTTGACAGCTAGAATGGCTACAGTTTGTCAGGCTGTAATTGCTGCAAAAGGTGTTTTTCTTTTTTATGAAGGCAAAGTTTGAAGAACACACTCATCATTTCCATCAAAATCATTATTTCTAACTCTAACTCTGACAATGTCAGCATGTCTTGTTCTTTTGGTCTTGTTTTGGTCAGGTCTAAACAACAAAAGTGGCCCCAAAAGTGATCCTAAACTTTTGAACGGTAGTGTACAGTATATACCGTATAAAATGAGACAAAAAACATTCTTGGCATTTAATTTAACATTTTTGAAGTAGGACATATATCACTTTTCAGTATTTTTACAATTGTATTTCTGTCAGTGCCTCTTGGAAATGGGGACCTTCTGGTGACTTTCTGGTGTAGTTTCCATATTTGTAAAGCTTGAGCGCTATAAATCATACTTATATTTACTGGATTCTTCAGTTGAAGTGGTATGCCCTCGGCTGTGAAAGAGTAAACAGATAACATATAGTATTGCATTTAAATGTGGATTTGTGGTGGTACGGTTGTGTCTTTGTGGGTAGCTACTGTGGTTATTTAATGGTAGGTCTAAGGCTATCCTATAAAAAGGTGAGGTTTTGTCTTGATTTCATTGGAATCCGTTGCATATACAAATGGTATGTGATGGTTTTCTTCCTAGTCCTATTCTTTCCAGTTCTGGACTGTCAAAAAAAGAAAATAAAAACGAAATTATCCAGCTATCATGATTACAGCAGCGCCAAGAAGCCGATCAGCCGTGCTTGTGGAGAGGTGGCGTACTTGCCCTCCAACATCAATCATAACAACACTAGCCAATAAATCCACAAGCAGAAGTGGAAACAACAATCCTAAACATACAGTATGAACAAGAAAGACATGCATAGAGACACAACTACACACAATAAAAGCTAAGCAAGCAAACACAGCATGTTAAATAAGGTTAATTAAGAAGATAAAAATTATGAAGATAAAAATAGTCAGGTCCATAAATTTTGGAACAAAGTTTTTTTTTTTTTTTTTTTTGCATTTCCTCTTCAACACAAAGGATTTGAAATAAAACACTCAACATGTAAGTGAAGTCAAAACTTTCAGCTTTAATTCATTATTTTGTGGACTAGGTAAATAATTGAACTAACATAATTCTAAACATAAGAATTGCCTTTGTGTGTGTATGAAAATGGCTGTAATTCCTGAATAGTTAATGCCACTCCTATAGTTAACTGTCAGACTCCTTGAATTAAAGCTGAAAGTCTTTACTTTGCTCACATCTCGAGTATTTTATTTCAAATCCATTGTTCTGAAACTGATTCAAACTGGACCTGACAGTGAAGCATGTTAAAGCACCTGCTGTGCAATTAAGGGGGAGTCGTAGAAAAATAACAGGTAACAAGTGATTGTGTACACAGTGTGTGGTTTATAGCAGCCAATTTAGGTGCTTTCTCCCTACAAGTAGGTTGCCAAACACCTGACAGAGCAAAAGGTGATTGTGCCTGTCTTGACCTGACCTGACCTGACTAGCCTAATAAATAGCTAGGCTAATAACATACAAATAGCAATTTACAGAACTGCATTGAAATCTCAAAAACAGGAAACTCCACATATTTAGTGCTCTGTAAAATGTTTTTCGTAATGACAGAGTTTTCATCTTAATCCTCATGGGAAGCAAAGGCTAGGCTGTTTGGTCCCATCTTACACAAGACCTACTGTAGCACATGTACTGTAACACTTACCAAAAATTGCTGGAGGCCAAGTATTCCCAAATGGCAGTGCTCACCTTTAGCAGGATAATGCACACTGCTGCACTGCAAAAGTGTTTAAGGAACATGACAAAGAGTTCAAGGTGTTGACTTGGCCACCAAATTCCTGAGATCTCAATCTGATTGGGCATCTGTGGAATGTGCTGGACTAACATGTCTGTTCCATGAATGCGCCACCTTGCTTCCAAGGTCTTGTGTAGTCCATGCCTTGATGTTTCTAAGTTGTTTTGGTGACACAAGAGGGACTTACTCACTACTAGGCATATAATGTGTAGAGATGTTAGTGGCAGATACTTTGGGTGATGTGGGTTGCAGGGTGGAGACTCCATGGATTGGACTTATGTAGCAATATATAGCATTCCTGAAGATGCTTGATCTTATTGGGACCTGGAGAATTTGGAGGCTAGGTCAACAATCTAGAGCTCTTCGTCTGGTAGCCTGGGTGTTCTGATACCTTCATACCATGGCCAGCATTTACGGTTTTGGTGGTTTATGATAAATTGGCTGTTTCAGGGGATCAGGCCAGCCTGGCTGGCCTTTGGTCCTTGCAGGCATAGATGGGCCTTAAGTGTCCATGATCCTGTCACTAGTTTACTGGTATATAATTGATAATAATTTTTTTTTATTGACCTTGCCGTGGTGTTAATGTTATAGCGGGTTAGTGTATACTGTGTGTATGTGTATCCAGTGACGTTCCAGTGTTGGCTGCTCATTTGTTGAATTGATTCTCCCATTGGCATCTTGTGTGGTCTCAAGTATACTTGGCTTGAATTGAAAGAGCTATAAAGGGGGACTTTTTTTTTTACTTTGGTGGACATGCAGGAGATTGCAGGTAGAGTTTGGGGCAAGTCAGGACGGAGGACACAGCAGGCCCTTGGCACATTCCTCATTCTTCAGTTTGGCTCCTGACAAGACTTCCTCTCTCTCGCTCTCTCATTCTCTCGCTCAGATTTTCTCTCTCCAATCTGATCTCTCCTATAATTTTCTTTTTTTAGTTTACCTAAAACAAGGTTTTTCTATTTTAAATATTTGACATTTTTCATATCCCATTTACATATCTACTGTTGTTAATTTTGTTCCAACATAGAGACCATATATGTTTATTCCTTTATCTTGTAATAAATGATTAAGGATGAATCTTTCATTTTGTAACTTCAAATATCAGGTTTTTGTTATGAATATACAATCTTAAAAGCAACATGCTCCTCTTTGTCTTTTTCAGCTTCTATAATCCTACGATCCCTTTCTCACGAAGAAAGATTTCAACTTTCAAAAGTTTGGTTATGAACTGGCCCTGCTGCATGATGTTGTTGGAATAAGGGAACGGTTTTGCTTGCTATAGCCTCTGAATCTCATACCTGGGTGACGATCGTTCAAATCCCAAATAAAAAAGTCTGTAACAATATTATGGTGGTGAAGGCCTGGCTGTTTCGTCTCGCCTTCACCTAACTCTCAACAATTCTGTATCGATCCTTACCAGTTTGTAGGCAGGTGACCAAAAAAACAGGATAATTTCTACACCTGCATTGTTTTGGACCAACAACAGCAGCATGTCTACATGGTGGGGACGTACAGTACAGCATCAAGCACGCACTGCATCATAAGTATTTCATCTTTCACTCCCATTTTTTAATAATAGAGCACTATTTTCACAATCTAATTCATGTCTGACTGCGGTCTGGCTGCCGAAAAATTCCCTGTGTTGGTACCATGGTGGAGAATGCATTCACAAAGACGAATCCCAGCAAAAACATGGAGCAGCTTTTCCAGCATCTCATCTAGCAGGAGGCAGTCAACAAGGAGATTGCCGGAGGCCTCATGGCAGCAGCACAGCAGCTACTGTTCTTCTGTAAGCCTGCAGACACTGCAGCCACTCCTCTTCCTAATATCAAGTGGGAAGAACAATGCCTTCTGCCAAGGCTGTCAGCAGATGATGATGTGGAGGCATTGTTGTACACCTTCAAGGCAGGGTTGGAGTCATGGGGAGCTTCAGGTCTTGTAACACATTGTCAGGCTGGAGAGAAACACCCAAGGATCATGTTGAGTGAGCTGATGTTTGCCGAGCACAGTGAGAATGAATCCCTGGCTTACCAGCCGCAGCCTCCACTTCTCTGCTCCACCATGGATGAAACACTAGCCACTGAACTACTAGTTACAGGGAGTATACAGTAGTTTTATTGGCTTTGTAATTCTGCATGGCTGGACCACATGGTTTTTTCCCTCTCTCCATTTTTAAATAAAAAATAATTTTCCCAATAACCTTTATGTCTTTGTATGTGTCCTTACCACGAAAATTCCCAGAAGTGCTGAAAAAATCCCATATTGTACACTTGTACAGATCATAAAAGACATCATACAATGGATGTATCAGGTCATTCAAGTCAAATATTTATGCTTCTCAGCAGATTAATACCTTTTTTCTGATTAATATGATAAGTTTTTACAACTTTTTAAACAACTGTTTATCCTGTTTAACTGTTTATTTATCAATCCCATCACATTGTGTACACAGAAACACACTTAATTTCACTATTAAACATTACTGTGATTTTTTAAAAACCTTGTGTTTAAATGCTCTTCCAACCACATTTCACCCGAAGATGATGGTTCACCGCTGTCCTTCCAGGTTTTTAGAATGCGTTGGACAGTTCTCAACCCAGTCGTTTCATTTCAAATATTCTTACTTGTTTTCTTTGCTCGATATAGGTCTATATGTTGGTCGTTTTGAAACACGATAGCCTATTTTTCACGACCATGGGATACATCTTCCAACATAGTTGTTAAAATACTCTTTGCATCAGTTAGAGTTAAAAGTTTAAAACCAAATGACAACTTTTTTTTGGTTGGTGTACATAACATAGTACTTTAACCCATACACCACTAGAATCTGTGTGGCCACCCTCATGTTGATGATTTGCTGCTGTGTGGAAAGTTATAACAGTAGGGAACAACCTACACAGAGCTCCTGATTTCAAATGATGAAGGTTATCCAAAGGTATGTCACTGTCCATCGTACCCATATATGAACCTTCATTAAACCTTTTGCAGAAATAGTGTACCAAGGTTGATGGTATATTACAACTTGTGTAGCCTGCCCAGAGCCTGAACTCAACCCCACTGGAATGAACTGGATTTCTGACAACACTTCTTCCTTGATATCATTACCCAACCTTTCTAATGATCTTGAGGTCGAAGATAACTGAAGTCCCACTGTCTTTCTCCAAACTGTAGTGGGAAGTCTTACCTAAAAAGTGCAAAATGAGGACCAACCCTGTGTTAATGACCATTGTTACAAAGGGGGGTTACACAAACTTCTAAGCAAAGTTTTGAAATGAGAATAAGCTGTTTAAATGCACACCTTCTACAAGTAAGAGCTACCTGACTAGCTTTTGCAGTTAGACAGTAGATGTTCTGTCTCACAGCAAGCATGTGCGGATTGGCAAATTCACAAGGAAATGGTTTAATTTGGAGGCAAACCTCCTCAGGAAAAAGGAAGTTGATCTGTTGGAGAACAGACAGACAAGTCATTGTCCGTTGTGGTGGGGCAGACACCGGGTCTTTGCGACAGGAAGTGTTGATGTGTGATTGGCCAAATATAGCAATGCTACTGCTCTTATGAATGATATACATTGCATTCAGACCATACAGTTGACTATTATTGGTCATTCTGGTCTTGCTCATGGTCACTCCATGCCTGCTATCTACAGTATGAGACCAAACTCACTGTCCAAGATGTAAGGTTTGTTGTGGAACATTGTGGGTTTGGCTCCACTAAACTATCACAAACTACTGTCTTCCTACTGTAAGAGTGTGCATGCTACATTTATATTTTGGTTGTATGCTCAAAACAAAACACAAACAAATGATGTGGCAACTGAATTCGAAATTTTGTGTTAAGCAATTTGTGCAACTTGGTATATTAACCAAAAAAGGGTATAAAAATCAGAGGTGGAAAGAGTAATAACATTTTGTACTGAAGTAAAAGTACTGTTACTTTAGTGAACTTTTACTGAAGTACAAGTAAAGTTACTCTTATAAAAATCTACTCAAGTA
>JAQQZT010000013.1:9099854-9110023 GCA_030068275.1 Clarias platycephalus | reverse complement strand
GTCGCAAAAAGCATTTCACTGCATTTTCATACTGTATGACTGTGTATGTGACAAATAAACTTTGAATTTGATTTGAAACTTCCTTTTTTTTTTCTACATTAGACCTTCATTCTCCGCACACATCAACAAGCGTTGGCTGCCCATGACTATGTCTCTGGTTCACATCCTTTGATCACTTTTGATAGGTCCTGACCACTGCAACCTGGAAACATCCAAAAAGACCTGCAGTTTTGGAGTTGGTAGGATTTAGTCATCTAGCTATTACAGTTAGTCCCTTGTCAAGGTCACTCAAATCCTTAGATTTGGCAATTTTTGCTGCTTCCAACACATTAACTTCAGGGCCAAAATGTTTACTGGCTGCCAATTATTGTTATTCACTTCACCTCTGCATATACACTCCCTGGGCACTTTATTAGTTACATCTTCCTAGGACTGTTTGGACCAGCTTTTGCCTTCAGAACTACCTTACTTCTTCATGGCATAGATTCAACAAGGTGGTGGAAACATTCCTTTGATATTTTGGTCAATACTGACATGATGGCATCATGCAATTGCTGCAGATTTGTCAGCTGCACATCCATGATGTGAATCTATGGAAAGGTGCTCTACTGGAGTGAGATCTGGTGACTGTGAAGGCTATTTGAGTACAGTAAACTCATTATCATGTTCAAGTAACCAGTCTAAGATGATGGATATAAAGGGATCGACATGATCATCAATGATTCTCATTAGGTAGCCTAAGGGGCAGTTGACTGAACAAATCTGAACTGTTCAAGGTAGGATTGATCAATGCTTTCATGTTGTTTATGCCAAATTCTGATCCTACCATCTAAATGTTGCAACAAAAATTTAGAGTCATCAGACCAGGCCATGTTTTTTCCATCATCTATTGTCCAACTTTGGTGAGCCCACATGAATTGGAGCCTCAATTTCCTGTTCTTCTGCTGCTGTAGCCCATCTGCTTTGCAGTTTAACAGGTTGTGTTTTTAGAGATACTATTTGTCATACCTGAGTTGTAACAAGATGTTATTTTTATCAGCTCAAACCAG
Source organism: Clarias platycephalus (assembly GCA_030068275.1). Classification (NCBI taxonomy): domain Eukaryota; kingdom Metazoa; phylum Chordata; class Actinopteri; order Siluriformes; family Clariidae; genus Clarias; species Clarias platycephalus. Next base: position 9,108,974 of record JAQQZT010000013.1, on the reverse strand, counting down.
TCTGGCAATTCTCCTCTGTCAACAAGGCATTTTCACCCAGAGAACTGCTGCTCACTGGACATTTTCTCCCTTTCAGACTATTCTCTGTAAACCCTAGACATGGTTCTGCATGAAAATCCCAGTAGATCAACGGTTTCTGAAATACTCAGACCAGCCTGTCTGGCACCAACAACCTTCTACTATGCTGAATCAAAACAATATGCCAAGGATCGAATAGGATCCTCTTGTGCCATCCGGACACCACTTGCTCCCTCAGGCCCTGACTACACAAGACCTGTGGTGCTGCAGGGTGGGCCCTTTGTGGATCAGCCTTGTGGATCAGTCTTTGCTCAATTGGATTGGGATGTTTGAAGAGTTTGATATGATAATGATATTACCTCTATAGTAAGGGTTGTGTGGTTTTCAGGCAGATGGAAGGTGCTATAGTTGGCATAATTTAATGACTATCACTAATAACACACCTGAAAGGATAATTCTCAGGATGAATCAGCTAAATTTTTATTACAAATGAAAGCCATTTAACACTCTATATATCTTTATGTGAATATCTTGCGAAATCTTTTTTTCCCAGAAAAAAAAATTATGACTGTATTTATTAATTGTATATATTAATTTTAACCTACTGTATACACACATGGCTCATTGTGCACTGGGTCACACAAACAGCTGCTGTATTTCAGTGCCAAGTTTAGGGTTAGGATTACACTTCATTTGTGTAAGTTCACCAACATGGTCTATGTCGCCGATGAATGGAAACATTGTAATGCACGAGCACCCAAAATACTTCTAATGAAAACTCATAATAAGACCCTCTCAGATGAAACATTGTTTTTAAAATAATAATACAGTAGTAACTTTAATCTGCTCTATATGTTTTACCCATGGCAGCCACTTCATGGATTATAAGCTTATGACAAATGACCGAACTGTGATTACAACCACTTGCTGTCCCTTGCTCAAAGAGGTAAAGCATTCTTTGTCACAGCAACACACTCTACTTAGACAAGTAGACAAATTCAAGTTTTTTTTCCCCCCATGAGGCCCACTTTCCAGTTTCTGGGCTGCTTGTACCACCTGACCAGCACAGCAGAGCAAATAAGCAAACTTTTTTACCTTTTCTAAAGGGCACCACATTGGATAATTTAATATAATGTAATTCGTACATTTTTTTTTTTTACCATGAATTTCTGTGACAGAGGCATCCTGGCAGTGGCATGGCTCCAATCAGCAACCCACAGTATCAACTGCCTGAGCCACGACTGCTCCCAAAAAATGGATCACTTCTTTAAATGACTATTGAATCATTTTAGTCCCAATCGGGCTTTGGTAAGTGTTTGGTACAGTAAGACCTTCAAGTGTTTTTGAGGGTCCCAGAAGGAAATGAATTGATTTATTTGTGCCTTTTACATTTTTTTTTTTTGCTCTCACCTCTTACCTATTCCTTCTACCCACCTCTTCTTGCTGCAATCCTTTCACACCGCAAAATTGAACAAGATGTTACAGTATTTCAAAAGCGAAGAGCATATAAGGTATAAGCATATAAAGTTGAAATGCAACTATGAGTAACAATATATTAAAATTACAACGTATCATTCTGTTCTAATATTTATGCTTCTAAGGGTTTAAAATTACATATAACTAAATGTTTAAAATGCCCCTGCATTTATGTTGAAAGCATAAGCAAGTTTGATTATCACATACTCTTTCCAAAAGACAAAAATACAGGCAATGACCCATGGCTTCTAAATGAGCGTGTCAATATAGAGACAAGAATACTTTAGGGAATTTATTTGCACTAACTAACTGAACCATCAGTAAATTCCCAAATGGAAAAGAATATAAACTAACTTAAAAAACACACAAGTCTTCAGAGCACAAAATCTTAGAACAGTGTTTGCCCAAGAAAAACTCTAGAGTGTGTAACTGTAGAGACCCAAGACCATATCAACCACTACAGTGGTCCTGCATTGTGCTATTCCCAAACTAGGGTTTGATTTTTCCCTTGAGGATGCTCTCAGTAGTGCAGGTATAAAAGTTCCTTAGCACCTTGGAAGGCAGTCTTTCAAGTCTTTCAATCATCTAAGGTTGTACAGTCCCTGCTGGGCCTTCTACACCATGGTGATGATGTGATAGGACCATGACCGGTCCTGCCTCATTTAAACACCAAGTTAACAGGTGTAGCTACAATTGAGGTAGCTGTCCACTTTCTCCACTGGGATCTCATTAATGACTAAGGTCTGGAAGCTCCTCTCCTGCCAAAGTCCACTATCAACTCCTTTTGTCTTGGTGACATTCAGAATGATGTTTTTCCCTCGGCACCAATCCTCCAAGTTGTTAATCTCCTCCAGATAGGCGTTCTCATTGTTGTCAGAGATCAGGCCAACCAAATCGGTGTCGTCAGCAAACTTGATGATGGTAGTGGACTTGGTAGTGGCCACAAAGTCATACCTGTACAATGAGTAAAGCAGGCTCAGGACTCTGGGGGCTCCAATAATAATAATAATAATAAGTAGAAATAGGATGGACTGTTTAAAGTACATGGGGATTGCCAATAGAGACAAAGAAAGGTTGATTAGCATCAACCAGCTAGACCACAGGTGCATGTTGTTTGATGCAGCCTTTTACATTCCAATGTTCCCAGACGCAAGTCTCTTGTTGGAGGCTGCGGTCTTAGATCTCAAAGCATTGCAGATATTTTTATCCACCCATGGCTTCTGGTTGGGAAACATTCTAATTGTAGTTTTTGGGTGGTATCAGGATCAGCAGCAACACAAACCAAATGTTAAGTTTAACACTGTTTTAGTGCCATTCAGAAGACATATTAAGACCACTTTCACAATACATGCATGCAACGACATCAATATTATGTTTACAAAATGCATACACGCTGCAGGAACATGATTCTGATAAACAAATATCATGCTAAATAAATGATAAATTTTTGCAGTAATAATGTCATCTCTTCTTTTATTTTATTTTTGCACTTTTCCCCATATTATATCTGCAGTATGTTGATTTTGTGTAAAGCTGTGCTATCAAAATGCCAGATTTCCCCTCAGCTGATCCTTATCCATCAGCATCCTCTTTCAAGCTGATTTCCTGGAACAAAGTATCCTTCTTGTTCTCCAGCTCCTATATGTTTTTGCTTATAATATCATTGGGTCAGGAGACCATAGAGGAATAAATGCAGCTTTGTTTTGGTGGGTCAGGAGGGGGAAAAGGCCTCATTTTCAACTTGAATACATAAAAAGTAGTGGGTAGTATTAGGTGGCACTGTGGCTTAGTGGTTAGCACGGTCACCTCACACCTCCAGGGTTAGAGATTTGAACCTTGCCGCTATGTGTGTGTTTGTATGTTCTCGTGCTTGGTGGGCTTCCTGCAGGTTCTCCCAGAGTCCAAAGACATACATTGTAGTCTGCCTGGCAATCCCAAATTGCCTGTAACGTATGACTAGATGTGTGTGCTTTTTGCTCTGATTGACATCCCATCCAGGGTGTATCTTCCATGCTCCCCATGATTTTATATAGGATAAGCGCTAAAGATTATGGATGCTAGGTGAGTGATGGCTCACTCCTTACTTTCAAAATGGTAAAGCAAAAATGAAGGTGTTACCCACAAGAAGTTCTACTATGGTATGTACTATAATACACCATCGAATTGCCGTAGAACAAACACTCCATTGTAGACACTTGCTGAATTTTGGTAGATACTGTGGTACCCAAAAAATACCATGGTATTCACCTAAGGTACCTACTCTATAAGGTCCTATGGTGCCTTCCATGCTAATGTCTGAAAATACCACAATAATCCAATGGTAAATTATAATACATACCATAGTTAACATTTCTTAGGAATGCTTTTTTTCCACTGTGTTGAGCTTGAAAAACTTTTTGGCACAGTGTATAACAGGCTTTGTATCAATTGTCTTGAACTGGCTTTAACCTGGGCACAAAATTGGGATAAAATACACTTTCCCAAGCCTACACAGTTATGTTTCATTTCAGACTAGCTAAATTCAATTTATACATGTTCCTGAGATTTGTTCTGCCCATTTAAAGTAAATATAATGAAATATAGCACTGAAGAAGAATTATTTATATTGTTAAAAATTATGTTAAAATTTTCCAGTTTAAATTGTTTATTATATTTCCTGTACGCTAATGATTAAAACAGAATGACGTAACGCAACAGTGACAACACTGTGGATCAGCCATGGTAGCAATCTTTTCATATTGCTAATGGGAAATCAAGTTATCAGTAGTGGCCTCCATTACCACTATTTCTGTGGTACTCTTAGGCCCCCTGTAAAATTGGTCATGACGTTCCACTGCTTGAGGCAACATTAGAAGCTATCAGGGAAATGCTAACCAGATGTCTGAATGAACCAAAGCCTTCGTCTAAATAGCCATCTCTCTCTCTCTCTCTCTCTCTTTCTCTCTCTCTCTCTCTCTCTCTCTCTCTCTCACACGCTCTAGTTCAAAAGATGGGTTGATAAAGAGGAACAGAAGGAGCCTTGCCTGCCAGGGTAATTGGTCTAAAACAAGGTGTACACTGTGAGCTCCAAACTGCTGGTGGATTCTAATTACCTTGGTCAGGGAGTTGGAGGGATTAGAAATTCACAAACTAATGTACTTTTGAGCCTGAAGGTTCGGGGTGGATAAAATGTTGACAGGGCAAGGATTAAGGCAAGGTTGGTGTTACTTTGAGTTTTGCCAGCAGATTAGTGCCAGATGCCGTCCTTCAGACCCTTCAGACGGCCTCAAATCCACCTTCTTTTCTTTCTCTTTTCTTAATGCTCTCTCTTTTCTTAATTCTCTTTTCTTTTCAGGTAAACTTACTGAGCTATTCAGAGGTGGATATGATTTCATTACATGTTTGTTAAGTTGGTCCCCGCGACCCTGAATACAGGATAAAGCGGTATAGGAGATGAGTGAGTGAGTGAGTTTGTTAAGTAATATTGCAGAAAACATCTGTAGTAATTATGATTCGCGGAGCAAAGAAGCAGGAAAACATCTCATGACTCTCAAGTAGTGCTACTGTACAGTAAATAAGCATTTGAATTTTGCACATCGGAAACACATGGAATGAACCTGCTTTCCTTCTATACAAGTTGGTCCTCCAGAGCTGGCAATTAAACCAGAAGTCAAAACTAGTCAATCATTGGTTTGCACAGTTTTTAGTCGAATGCGTTACCAAAAAGGCTTAAATATCTCAATGGTCCAAGCTTAAACAGCTGTACTCCATTGTGACTCTAATATGAGAATACATGGTCCATTATTCAGACACTTCTCAATGCACCTTTCATAATCACTGACCAGGAACATTAAATATGTCAGCATCAACATCAGCATCTGGTCCTATGGCTTTGTCATCCACATGCTCTCAAACACTATTTCACATCTATCCATTGACAACAAAAACAAAGTTATGGTTAAGTGCATTAAAGCACTATAGTAAGGATACGTACATGAAGCCTCCCTGAACCACATACTGTATGGAGCATTTTTCTTCATATAAAAGAAGGGTGAATATTTCTAGCCTTTAATGTTTTTTTTAATCCTTAACATGTACCCAATCATGAAATATAGATGTCTATCAAAATTAGACATCATGTTCACCTAACATGATCTCTGAAGCAAGCTGGCAAAGGATCATCAACTAAATATCTCCTTAGGGGAATTCTCGGAAAAATCATTATGACTTACATGAAAAGAATATTCCCTAATCTACTGCAGCACACTCATCATGTCCTTTATATGTTCATACAGAATAGTGGAAATCCATCCTAAATTTCAGGTCCACATGCAACACCTCACATAACATCACATAAATTGTACAAGAGCGATCAAATGAACTTTGGTAAACCCCCCAAGCAGATCCCACATACTCTCCCGTCTGACAAATTCCAACCATCTCCTTTTCCACACATACCCGTTGTCTCAACATGCAATACATCTCATCAGAGATTTGTCATCCTCGCATAGCAAGACATTCTATCCTAGTGGTCAAAAACAGCTTCTAGAAGTCCATTAGGCTCACACACAGTTCCTCCATTACCTTCATGTTTTGAAACCAAGTCAGACAAAGGACCGCGGGTCAAATCCCAGGTCTGGAAAGCTTTTATGGAGAAACTACAGTTGAGTATATATACAGTACAGACGAGTTTTTTGTCACGGCATGTTCTCTTAAAAGTCTGTTAGTTATTTTAATAAATTTTCATACAAGGTTATTTTTAATTAGGGCGGCATGCTGGCATAGTGGTTAGATCCGTCACCTTGCACTTTCAGGATTGAGGGTTCGTGTCCTGCCGCGGGGCTGCATGCGATTGTGATTAATGGGTTTCCTCCAGGTGCTCTGGTTTCCTCCTACAATCCTAAATATGGAGATTAGGCTAACTGGCGTTTCCAAATTGCCCACAGCGAGTGAGTGATTGTAATGGATTGGCACCTTATTTAGGGCGTACCCGGCCTCGTGCCCTATGTCCCTTGGGATAGACTCCAGGCCTCCTGTCACCCTGAACAAGATAAGTGGTATAGAGTGTCATTTCTAAATAATGTAGCTAAGAGAGCTTTGTTTTAACTTTAATTTGGCACTGATATGTCATTGCTTGAACTTGAACCAAACGCCATCCACATCCAGGTTTGTGGTAGGTATTCACAAATGGATGGCTTCTCACAATACCAGAGCTTTCTGTAAGTTACTTTATTGGTGTCCCACAAAAGATGTTGTTGATCCTGGGTCATGCCAATGACATTTCACTTATGCTATCCCAGTCCCTGGAGTGTCTGCAACTCAAGTTTTATACACAAGTTCCTCAGAAGGCAACACTATTGTACATAATCATTAGTGATAGGATTAAATACTTAACCCCATTTCTACTGTAGCTACATCCCAGTATACCGACTGAACTCATATGGTTGTAGTCAAATACTTCCTGAATCACAGCATCTGTGATGGAGGCTACTATTATGCAATCTTTAAACAATGACTTAAGGCGTATCTGTTTCTTCAGTAAGACCAAAACCCACCTACCCACCCTAAAAACAATCCCTTCTCAATAGTGTTTGACTTGATGGCACTTAGTTAGTAACCTAGTATCCCAGTGTAAGTATTTACTCAATGACGGAAACTTCAAAGCACTTTTGTAAGTCGCTCTGGATAAGAGTGCCAAATGCCTAAAAATGTATTGCTATACTGTACATCTGTTCATTCATTTTCTTCTTTGTTTTCACCCCTGCCTGGTTAGCATTCTCTCACTAAGCCTGCACTGAATGATTTTGAATTAAAAAAATCATATTCTTACAAAGGTGATTGTGAACTTGCAGGATATACTGTAGTACTGACTATGTTTAATGCTTATTTGCTCTACCTTATTATATTAAGTTATCTGGCAACTTCTAAATATACATGGAACAGATTTGCCTAATGCCTGGCTTATCTGTAATGGCTTTGGCTAAATATTTAGAAGGCATTTCAAGTAGCTCCTTTGTACAAGGAGTATTACCCCTAGTCAAGAGTTCAGAATCATTGGCCAGTAAATATTACTAGTATTCAGTATTTTTTATTATAGGTATTATAGGTAAATATTTATGGAATTTGATGGGAACAAATTTATGGGAGCAAATTAGGCTTCCTGGTTTAAAACGATGGATGAAGGACAGACCATGTATGTGTTTTGTTTTGTTTTTTCCCCATAAATGCACATGATACACATGAACTACGAAGGCCCCTGTTTTGTTTGTTTCTTTGTTTCTTTGAGGTACTGGTACCTTAGTCCAATTGAAAACTTGGATTGAGGTCAGGGCCACTCCAGTACCTCAATATTATTGTCTATAAGTCATTTTGCAAACAACTCTGAAAGTATGTTTGGGGTCATTGTAAATTTGGAAGCTCCATTTGTGACTACTGATGTCGTGAAGTGATGCTTCAATACTTCCAAATAATCTTCCTTCTTCATGATGTCATCTATCATCAAGAAGTCTATAAGTCTCCCCCCTTTTTCCAAACCTTTGTCTGGCTTTTTTGACAGTTTTGCATCAGTGGCTTCTTCCTTGCTGAGCTGGCTTTCAGGTTATGTCGATTACAGTCTCATTTTACTGTGGCTATAAATACTTTTGTACCGGTTTCCTCCAGTGCATTCAGAAGGCCCTTTGATTTTGCTCTGGAATTAATTTATACTTTAAGTAGTAATGTCTCCTTCCTGAGTGGTGTTTGATGATGGCCGTGTGATACCAGGGTGTTTATACCTGTGTAGTATTGTTTGTACAGATGAATGTGGTACCTTAAGGCGCTTGAAAATTGTTACCGAAGAACCAGACTTGTGAAGATCCACTTTTTTTTTTCTGAGGTCTTGGTTTATTTCTTTAGATTTTTCCATGATGTCAAACAAAGAGGAACTGAGTTTGAAAATAGGGTTTAAAATACACCCACAGGTGCATCTCCAGTTTAAATGACATAATTTTCTCAAATATTTCCCAATCAACTGAGGGTATGTAAACTTCTGCATATACAGTACAGACAAGCCCATAAATGTTGTAAAAAGGAATTTGGAAGAAAGTTTTTTTGGCCTCTGTACACCACCACCACACTGAATTTGAAATGAAACAATCAAGATGTGAGCCAAGTGAAAAATTGAATTGAAGTGTTTTCATTCAAGCGGTTCGCCAAAAGCGTAGCATTAACCATTCAGGACGTACTACAGCCATGAGAAGACTTTCTGAAGGAAATGCAGATGCTTCATCTCGAGGTGCAAAACCAGTTGTAATTTTGAAAAACAGAAAGCCAGATTAAACCTTGCCAGAAACCTTTGCCAGATTATTTGACTGATGAAATGAAAAGTATTGAGAAAGAGAGAAACATCACCTGTTAAACAAGGTTTAGTCCATAGTCCATACTACTGGCATATATAAGCATGTATCTGCTGCCAGTAGAACCAGGTCTCTAATATTTATTGACAATCTGACTGCTGATAAAAGTAGCAGGATGAATTTTAGATAGATTATGAACGAAAACATACAATCAAAGCTACCCAAGAGTTTCTCAATGCAAATATACTCAGCAAAAAAAGAAACGCCCCTTTTTCAGGACTGTGTATTTCAACAATAATGTTGTAAAAATCCA
>JAQQZT010000013.1:9047720-9076413 GCA_030068275.1 Clarias platycephalus | reverse complement strand
TATATATAATTTTATTTTATTTTATTTTATTTTTATATTACTGGCTGAGTAATATTTTTGTATTTACTGTACATCACTGATGTTGACTATATTTCTTTTTAGGTCAAGAAAACTACTGAACAACAGACTTTATCCTCTCCATTCATTTCTCCAAGATGTTGAGAGCGCCACTCATAACCATCTGTGTTGGTATGTATTTTGTATTAAATGTTTTGTTTTTGTATGCATATTTTATTAATTTTGTCTGCATGTAAGTTTTGGATGAATTATTTACTGTACTAATCTGATATTCGTATCAGATTCTATAAATCCCAGTTTAATGTCCAAAATCTTATGCAGCATATTATATTATAAATGTTAACAATTCTGATACAAATCATTTACATTTAGGCAGACGACCCTAATCCAGAGCAACTTACATTTTTATCTCATTATACATCTGAGGGTTAAGGGCCTTGCTTAAGGGCCCAACAGTGGCAACTTGCTGGTCATGGGGTTTAAACCTGGGACCTTCCAAACTGTAGTCCAATGCCTTAACCACTGAGCTCCCTCTTCATCAGTTAGCAAAATTCCAAAAATCATGTTCATGCTTATTGTTTTATTTGTTTTCTCCTCTTAGGCCTCCTTCTTATTTTCAGCGGCAAGGCTAAGACAAATGGAAAAGATAAGAAGTCAAAACAAGGTACGTACATAAAGCAACATTGTCTCAGTTGATCATGGACATGATTTCCACTGAAGACTGGTTAATAGTATATGTCCTGTGCTGTGTTCCCCTAGTTGTGCCGGATGTAAAATGTAATGTGCGTGCGGGAAATATCAACTTCCCAGAATTTATTGTTCGATGTCCCTCAAATTGCCATGAGACCAAGGAGAAAGTTTACGGAACAGACACATTTGCCTCCATATCCAGCATCTGCAACGCCGCTATTCACAAGTAGGAACGAACATCACTCTAAAATCCTTAACCATCATCTAGAGTGTGTTGGTTAGTTAGCTGAATGACCCTGTAATTAGGCTAAAATAGAGCTTTGACTACAGATTCGCCTGTACAAAGAGGGGACTGGCTGATTAAGAAGTAACTTTTGCTTTCACGTAGACTTAAAATATATAATGTTTATACTGTCAATTAATTAACGTTATAAGATTTTCAGGCATCAATTTATCATCCATCTCTGATTGTGACTTCTTCCAGTGGAATCATTACAAATTCTGGAGGAAAGGTGATTGTAAAGAAGATGGCCGGACTGGAAATGTATAAAGGCAGTTTTGCACATGGCATTCGGTCACTGTCCCTTCCCAAATGGAGGGAGTCTTTCACTGTCTCAGGTCACCAGAATAAAAAGTTGTATAAAAGTTTTCTATTTGAATAGAACTCATGGCTCTATCATGGATAGATATTTTAAGTATTTACAAGCTTCTGGTTGCATTTCAGTTGGCAAGCCAAAGAAAGGTGTGATCTACCCCTCTACCTTGGAATATAAAAGTAAGTCTTTTGTCATTTTGTATAACAGTTTATCGCTGAATACCTTAAACTCCTAGGATCTGTGGACAGATTCATGCTAAAAGGCAATGTGCCTTTTAACTACAGTAAGTGCCAACCTTATTAGTCATTCTGCAGTTACTGAACAATTTAGCGTAGATATCCTCAATGTGGATCCTCAAAATTAAAAAAAAATAAGTATATCTAGTTATGTTTGAAAATGCACAAACATTCCTTTGGCACTGTCACTTCTGGCTATTCTGCAGAAGACAGTGTATGCTGCTAACACTTTACATTAAATCAGCCCTTCTTGCAAAATGCTGGAAGTGAATTTAGTTGCAGTTCTGTAACTACAGTACAGTATCCCAAACTACATCAAAGTATCCTTGTATGTCGTACAGAGAGACTAATGTCTAAGCGTAGGTTCATAAACCTTTGCCTCAGGCTGCGTTGGTCTGACATTGGAATGCAGTTAAATACTACTGGTACTGTACAAGTTGTTTTTTTTCCCTCTCGCCCTTCTGTCCCTCTAAAGGTCAGACGAAACCCACAATCCCCACCGTCAAAACGTCAGGGACAACAACTTCCGCGCCAATGACAACCACACTCGAGCCAACCACCACAACCACAACCCCACCCCCAACCACTGCCACCACAACAACAACCACCACTGCCAAGCCACGCCCTGTACACGTCAGAGATGCAGGTAGCATCTGACTATTTATTTAGGTTAGAAGGATGTGAAAAATTTATTCCATAATTACAAAAAGCCCCGATATCATCATGATTACAAATGATTACAAATTCACAATTCCAAAAAGGTACACTGCTGTGAAAAAGTATTTGCCCCTTCCTGAATTTTGGGGGCATATTTGTCATTTGTAAATGATCAAATTTTAATATTACACAAAGATTAAAATAAATAATTAATTCATTTATCAAGTGAAAACTGTCTAAACCTGCTTGGCCCTATGTGAAAAATGTTTTTCCTCCTAAACTTAATAACTGCAATCAAGCATTTGCGATAGCTTGCAATGAGTCTTTCACATCACTGTGGGTGAATTTGGGCCCATTTTTCTTTTCAGAATTGTTTACCATACATCCATGTTAGAGGGTTTTCAAGCATGAATGGCCTGTTTAAGGTCATCCCACAGCATTTCAGTTGGATTTAAGGACTTGGACTTTGAACTTGAACTTGACAAGGCCACTCCAATGGTTTTTTGAGCCATTTAGATGTGGACTTGCTGGAGTGTTTTAGATTGTTGTCCTGCTGCATAACCCAAGTGACTTTGAGCTTAAGGTCATGAACTAATGTCCAGACATTCTCCTTCAGGATTTTCTAGAACTCATGGTTCCTTCAATTATGGCACGTCTTCCAGGTCCTGAAGATGCAAAGCAGCCCCAGACCATCACACTACCACCGCATGTTTAACTGTTGGTGTGATATTCACTGATGCAACAGATCACTTAACAAACTCTTGTCAATCATGGAAAATCTACATGATCCTATCAGTGGAGTTCATTGAAATCACAGAAATCCAGCTTCGCTGTCACAAAGAATGGTTCAGGAAACCGTTCCTACCATTCGCAATTCCACTGTACAATGGATGACTATAGCAACTTATATACAAATCTCATTATTCACTGTTATTTTATGCAAACATACATATTCGCACATTTCATTTCTTTTTTTATTTTATTTTGAATTGGCAGTTTGACATTTTTTCCCCCTCCATTTACTACAGTTTGTGTAACCTGCTGCAACACAATAATTTGCCTTACGGTATCAATAAAGTCTGTCTGTCTGTCTGTCTGTCTATCTATCTATCTATCTATCTATCTATCTATCTATCTATCTATCTATCTATCCATCCATCCATCCATCCATCCATCCATCCATCCATCCAATCAGTCTCAGCAGGCCATGTGAGATGAGCCTTAGTGTTCCTTTTGGTCAGCAGTCGGTTTCACCTTGAAACTTTCTCATGTTTGGCATTTTATCCAGTCTCTTTCTTATTGTTGAATCATGAACACTATCCTTAATAAGTGAGGCCTGCAGTTCTTTAGATGTTGTTCTGGTTTCTTTTATGAGCTGTTGGATGAAGCGTCGTTGTGCTCTTGGAGTAATTTTGGTAAGCCAGCCACTGTTCCAAATTTCCTCCTTTTGTGGATAATGTCTTTCATTGTGGTTCGCAGGAATCTCAAAACCTTAGAAATGGCTTTCACAGCATGATGTGTTGCTTTTTGAGTTCTTTTAGCATGCTCCACTTTGTCAGAAAAGGATTCTTGATTCAACAGGTCTAGCAGTAGTTAGGCCTGGGTTACTTTAATTCACAGTTTATTCACGATTTTTAACATACTGTAGGTTACTTTATAACATAGGGCCAGGGAAAAATTAAATAATTATTTAAATTGCCATTTTGTATTATCTTTGTGTAATATAAATTTTTTTTTGCTGATCTGAATCATTTAATTGTGACAAATATCTTATACATCTCTAATGATATAAATAATATAAATTGGGAAAGGTCAAATACAATTTTTTCACAGCACTGTAATTGTAATTGATTGTGAAGATAAACATGGAGGTATGGTATGCTTTCATTTCTTATGCCATTGCCCTTTAAAATGATCATTCTTTTAAAAGTTTCTCCTGTGCTTTAATTTGAAATGCATGTGCTCGCATGGATATCTTTTGCAAATGTCTAACACTTTGAGAAAAACTCTGCCCTTGAGATGATGATTTTCTTTTCCCTCTAAATTATCCCTTTCTCACAAATCCAGGCAACAGTCACCCATACCTTTTCTCAGTGGGTGCAGCAGCCAGTGCACGTAAGTCCAGTAGCCTTGATGATTGCAATTTTTAGCAGGACTACATTTCAATAATATATCGAGTGCAAAACAGTAAAACGAGTTGTTTCTAATATAAATACTCTTGTCAACATGGTGTCTTAGTGGAAGCAAGGTCACCCCACTGTCTTTGACTAAGCTGAATTGCACCTACAGTAGGTGTGAATGAGTGTGAATGAATGTGTGTATGTGGTGGGCTGACTGGCATCCCTGACTGGCATCATAGTGCCCGCTGTACAAGCCTCTGGAGGCAGTGTTATCATCAGGGGTTGCTTCAGTTGGTCATGTCTAGGCTCAGTAATGTTACGTGACAATAATATTAAGTCAACTGACTACCTGAAAGTATTGAATAACCAATGGATTTTCCCTGATGGCATGAGCATATTCCAGCCCTTGTAATATGGTTTGCACATGTTTCGGCCACCACAGTTCCCACCCTGATCAAAACTAAAGTCAGTCAAATGAAATATTTTTTTAGCTAGACAGTCTATATGAAACATGAATCTACCACTCAGCTCACTTGTGTTGTGGACAGTATTGTACTTGCACTCATGTTTGCTTTAACGTTTGGTTAACATTTTTAACCTGGTTTTATTGTAACCAAGACTTTTTTTTATGTACACAATGGAGTATACGAGGTAGTATCAAAAAGTTTTCACGCTTCACAGATCTGGTTGGTTTCGTACTCCCGCCGATGCCTTAAAACCTGGCAATAGAATTCGCTATTTATGGTCTGGAGCCTGGGGACAAATTCTCAATGCACAATGCTGCGAATATATATGATGATCATGCACTTAATCAAGCTTTGGACGTGCATCGCCTTTTCGGTCATGGAGATGATGGGCTCTTCCACTGTGAAGACTGTTGTTTTGTCTCAGGGTCGCAACCACACCCATGTTTCGTCACTGTCAGTGACCCTCTTCATGAAGGACAGGTCATCCATGGCACACTGACGGAGTTCTTGGCAGACTTCAACTTACACATGAGGATTGTCTGGACTGTTTCATAAGACACACCAGCAAAGGCAACAATGTTGGGATATTTTTCCAACGATCATCCTACACAAGTTGCCGAATGGTTTTGACATTTTCAGAGGTTGAGCTTGTTGAAGGTCATCCTGATCTCTCGTGGTCTTCCATTGATGTCCTTTCACTCTTGAAGCATGCATGGCATCTCAAAAGACTCATTACAGAATTGCCGTAAACTTGCCAAATCGTGTCAAACGTCTATGTGGAAGATTTGCCCAGCTTCACGCAGAATCTCACATTCACTCATTCTTCTTACTTGCTGTCAATATACCCTGCTACTGTCCATGGAGCCTTGTGCTGCCATCTGTGGGCATGTTACAAAACTAGTCTCAAAACTTTTTGATACCACCTCATATTAAAGACTAGTTATTATTAAGGGCTTTACTACACATTTTAGGACAATGTGTATATGTATGTGTGTGTTTTTTAACCAAAGTGATCCTTTGATATTTTACTGTTGCTACAATTAACGTCTCTTCAAATAGAGCTTTAAAAGTGTGATCAAACTTTTATCCAAGCACACAAACTTTTTGGGGGACTAAACCCTCAGAAGAATCTTTCCTTTTAGAAAAATTATTCCAGTAGCACATTTAATAGGTAATCAAAAATTTCCATGAATTCTTATGTAAAATTTTAAATATCTAGCATAGTCCAGAACAGAGGACAGTGCATTGACTTTATACTGTAAATAAACAAATAAAATGTACTGCTTCTGTCCAATGTTGCCTGAATGCTCATGTTAAACTACTGTACATGAATCATTCTGTCCCAACATTGGCTATAGGGCAGTCTCAGATTGGCCCAGCAAAGAATCTTCCTCCAGGTAAGCTAATTCTTTCAATCTCAGAATGAGTGTCCCATTTAAATCGCCTCATCACTATAAACTCTGAATGTTGCATTTCTCCAAAGCATTCAGAGGTGGCTCACACTATGCCGGTAGATTCTCACCTCGCGTCAATCCAGGTAAAACATTTTTATTCTCTAGTGGGGACTTTTGCGAATTTAAAGATTGCCACAACTAACAAGCATTATGAAAAATTAAAGTCTGATGAAAAATTTTAGAAAATATGCACTGCACCCATGCCAACTCAAGGAAGTACTTTAACTTTCTGTGCATTTTACTGATTAATAGCATTTGTGGCTGAAGTATTCTTTAAAAATAGAACCTTGTCTAAAAATAGAAGGCACAGAACCTTGTCTCTTCTGTGCCTTGTTGCTTCATTACATTCTGTTGCACTAACAACAGTGTATTCTTACTTTAATTAGCCTCATGAGACCCCCCTTGTCCTTATATAAGAACAAGACTTTTTTTTACACTATATTGTGTGTACATCCTTGTAAAAGTCTCATATGAGGACCACTGGGTTCTAAGCATCTGATCAAGTTTTCAATAGTTAGAGTATGATTTAGCAGTTTGGATCCAAAAAGGTTAAACATATAGTAGGTATTAGCCTATATAACTCTCATTTTCATCATGAGTTGGATCTACTATTTTGCAATTCACCCAAACATGTTTTTTTTCTTAGTGCTTTTGAATTAAAGTAGACATATTGTTTTGTTTTGGCCACAGGAGCTCGCAGACTAGATACCTCTAATAGGAGACCACCATCAGCTCCTGCTACCTCAGGTTTGCCTCTTTGCCAATATAGACATGCAGTGGAAACACTGACCAAGATCATACATTTTACATATACACTACCAGTCAAAAGAATAGGCACACCTTCTGATTTCATGATCTTTCCTGATTTTTTTTTTATATATATAAAACAATGAAGTCATCCAAAATATGCAATAATCTCCGTTTGAACAAACCTCAATTTTTGTCAAAGATGTTTTGGACAGTCAAACCCACTAAATGACATATAGTTGAAACCATACACCTTAGCTCAAAACATTCAAGCTAAATTTTTCGCAATACCTGACATTTAATCATTGTAAACAGTTCCTGTCGTATGTCAGTTAGGATCACTTCTTTTAACTTTTTAAAAAGTGAAATGTCAGAATAATTGTAGATAGAAAGAGTTATTTTAGCTTATATTTTTTTCATCACAATCGAAGTGGCGCAAAAGTTTACATACATTTAGTAAATATTTGTTAGTATTGCCTTTGAATTGTTTAACTTGGCTCAAAAGTTTAGGTATCATTCCACAAGCTTCTTAACCCATTTTTTTCACAACTCAGGAGGTTGCTTGGGGTCATTGTGCATTTGGAAGACCCATTTGCGACCAAGCATTAACCTCCTGGCCGATGTTTTGATCGGAACTGATGTTGCTTCAGTATGTGCACATAATCTTCCTTTTACATGGTACCATCTATTTTGTGAAATGCATCAGTCCCTCCTGGAGCAAAGCACCCCCACAACAAAAAATACCTCATTGTTGGAACAATTTGTAAAACATAGTTGCGATAAGTGGGCCCAAGCACCTGCACCCTGGCGCACCACACAGCCTGCATGCTTTTTGAGCATGGTAAGACCTCCAAAAACCACCCGCAACCGAGCACATGCATTTAAAGCAGACATACCAATAGCATTATGACGATTTTTGAATGGGGGAATTATATGTCAAGACCTTCAAAACCCCCAGATGCTGGGGAAAAAAAGCATCACATTATGATGTCACTCAATGTGATGTTACACAGAAAGTTATTAACCGCTTTTCGGCACAAGTTAATCATGGTTGACCTGTCTGAGATATCAAAAGTCCCTCTGCAATTTTGCATCCTCAATGCTGTGAGATCACGTACTGTCGGCCTGGTTTGGTGGCGATCGTATAGGAGGAGTGTATCAAATTCCATTAGGCGCGTTTTGCAAATAACCCAAAATACCTGACTTCCTGTTGAGTAGAGCCCATGACATGCAATGCGAAAGTTGTTCAGCTCAATGAACTTTGCTCAGGCATCCTAATGGCAGCAGATTCCAACCTATCTGCCAACTTTTATGACTTTTTGAGTGTGTTAAGAGCCCAAAAAAAGCCCCAGATGCTGGGAAAGAAAAACTTTTTTTTTAAAAGGAAAAAAAAAAGGGCCTTCACACACTATGATGATATAATCAATGAGTATATATATATAATGCATATAATCATATGAACTTTGAACTTTGAACTTGAATATAGGGCTGATGTCATAGTGCTTGGGCCCTAATGAAGGTACAGTAAAATGTTTATCTGTGCAAACAATACATCGCAAGTATAAACACCATAGGACCACAAAGCATATCATACCAAAAGAAGGAACGCACTCTGAGCATTTAAGTGTTATTTGATTATGCAAAACTGGCAAAGAAACTTTGTTCATGCTAGTCTTTCATTTCCTGTACTCCCTCAGAAAAAAAACAGGCGTAAATGTCCTGCTTTTTTTATTTAATGCTTTACATCTTCTTCTGTCCTCCTCTCTCTTCGCACTTCCTTCTGCTTTGCATTGTTGTGCAGTTTTAAGTCGGGTCCAGCCGGTCCAGCCTGAGAGGAGCCAACAGACCGGCCACACCAATCCTGGTAAGTATTTGCAGCCCTGAGTGTGTGTTTTCCTGCACACATTCTATAGACTTATATATCAAACAGCATGTACTGTATGTGTGAATGTCCATGGGTGTCAAAAAGGACCAGATACATTACGTTAACTATTTAAACACTAAGTACAAAGCAATAAAATATCCAATGTGGCACACATTACAATGGCCTTTGAACTGGATATAGTCGTGGATGATGTTTGGAGCCAGATACTCATTGTGCAGATATGATCATCTCAGTTTGAATTCATTCAAATTTTTGAGGTTTGAATCACTGGACTGAATTTTACTCGAAACAGATGCATGTTATTCATAATTGATTTTTTTTGTCTGTCAATTTGTTTGTAACCAAAATATTTCTTCAGGGAATTATTGTTTTTATGTAATATACAGTAAATAGATTCAATTCAGTACTATGCTTTTATTAAGTTCTTATGGTACCACGACAGAGAACTTCTAAAGCTGCGTAGCGCATGAGAAAATAAGCCATCTGGATTTCTTCCTTCGTCTGCACTTTAACAAATGCAGCAGACTAACTTCTTGCCATTCCCCAGAGCAAAATTCCAAGTGTATATTTATTAAGATAACATCCATTGTTTGAGATGAATGAGTGGTCACACAAACATGATGTGTTTTAACCTACATGCAGAAGTGAGCAAAGACGTATAGATGTGCAGATGTCGTTTGGCGCCCACATTAGAGTCAGATTCACTAATATTGCAGATTCATTAGAGTTATTTGTAATTATGAATGTGAACCTTCATGCCATGAAAATCCAATTTGACTAAAAAATCTGATTTAAGCAATGTTGAATCCACACTGATCCTTCAGTTTAATACAAAGAACATAAAGTCAATTCAAGTCAAGTAATTTCAATCACATACAGCTTCTATATGAAACACGGCTAAAATGTTATTTAAAAATGTTTACGTCATACGTACAGTATAATACAGAACGTGTGTGCCAAAGAAGCTACTTCTGAAGTTTATGCTACATAGAAGTGACCAATCTTGCTTCCCTAAAAAATTCAAGTTGCTAACTTCAGCTGTTTTGGAGAGATGATTTTATTTTTCAAACAATAATAATTTAACATGCAAATTATCCATTTTTCTTTATGAGTATTCATACCTAAATTGATGAAGTTTCGTAAGAATGACAATTAGGATTGTTGAAAGATTGTTTTAGCAGACAGTGTCATGTAACGTGCCCTCAAGACCATAGTGCTACATAAAACTTCACAGAGACTACACATACGATTTACAGCTAAATTTAACTACAACAAACAACTACAAAAATGCATAGGTTCCCCTATAAATAGAACAATAGACACAATAAAGGACAACACAGGCATTCTAGTGTGAATAAAGTGCAAACAAAGATATTACCATATAACAGTAGTAATACATGTGGTGAATGTAAACACAATATGCTGTAACAATGCAGATGTACAGTTCAGTTTAATATATTTTTAGCAGCAGTTTATGAAAGAAATGTACAAAAATAGCAAAGTAAGTTGAATGACATTCACTTGATTGTGTTGGGGGTTGCAACTTCTGTCTGTTCACTAACTTGTTATTCTTGCTGACGAGACCTACCACAGTTGGGCCATCAACAAACTTGATGTGAATTGACCACAGTCATGTGTCAGTGTGAACAGCAGTGGACTAAACACACACCCCTGGGGGCCCCATTGCTCAGGAAATGTTGCTCTTGATTTGGACAGACTGACGTCTTCTTGTCAGGAAATATAGATTTCAGGAAATATAGATTTCATATCTGTGCTCAATCATAAACTAAAGTCTATAAATAGCATTTGAATGTAATTGTTTTGTCCAGGTGGGTAGGTGCCAGATGAAAGGTGGTGCTCATGGCATGATACCAACCATTGTGTTGTGTTGAGATGTTGGGAAAATATTACAACAGTAAGGGTCCAATGGGGGCAGCACAGGCTTGGTGTGCATCATGATAAGCCTCTTAAAGCACTTCATCATCATGAGATAGAAATGGTATGGACACTGCTGAGGCAGGACACTGGAGACTTTGGTACAATGTTGAAGAGGTCAATGAAAACATCCAAATGTTGGTCTCCATATTCTCTAAGAATAATGTTGTCTGGGCCTTTAGCCTTCTTTGGATGATCTCTGTGTAGAGTTTTCCTCATGTCAGCTGTGGTATGACACAGCACTGGGTCATTAAGAGGAATGGTGGTTCTTGAACCAAGTAATTTGGAATGGGGGTATTACTGCCAGTGACAGGTGATTGAGGTTTATAGATCATATATATTTGTAAGATAAGCTTTATAGCTTTATTTATTTTAACTGGACTGTTATTTCAAGGCTAGTCTCTGACAATTCTATATGATTTAAGAATGGAATGTTATTCCAAAAAACAACAACAACGAAAAAACGTGTGGTTTATATGCTTAACCTTAATCTATATGCTTTGACCTTGAAACATGTCTTCTAGGACATTACAGTACGTAAGCTGAGGCCGCTACTTATACAGTGAAATTTACAAGCGTTCAACAACACCCACAGCCCATTTTAGGAGTTAGTGGTTTTAACCACACTCGATGGGAAATGAGGCAGCACCTAGTGGTTCTCCAGATTTATACTTTCAGAAAATAGCCATGAGCTTTAACAGAAAGTACGTAAACTGAGAGACATACAAGAATATGTACATTTGTGAAGAATGCTGGAAAGCTTTTTTTTTTTTTAACGCTGACACTGCATTTTAAAGATTCCTCATGATGTTAGCCATGGCAATAACAAGCTCTGCCCAGGCAGCTTAAATCTGTTCCCATGAGCCCAGTGACACAGAAGAAATCTGTAGCACTAAACTGTGGGCCTCACACTTGGGATGGCGCCAGTGAAGCTCAGTATTTTAGTGTGCAGTCAATAGAAGAACGAAATGTCATGTTATTGCATTTGGACAGATCTCCTTGTTTGCTGTTGTTTTAAGGCTTACCAATAGGCAAACTGGCCAGGGCATGGAATTGTTAGCCTGTGTTAGTTTTTTTTTTTTGCTAGATTGGATAGTAGATAAGGAGGTGGAATATGAGACATTCTTGCAGATCAGTCTGGTTTATTGGGTTAATCTGAGGATTTTTTTTTTTGTATATATTGTGGCCTTAGCTTTATCACACACAGTATGAACAAATAAATGGCAGGAAGTTTCCGTCACTAAACATAGCACATTGGAATCACATTTTAGATTAATTCAGAATACTTTTTTCCCCCTGCTGATTATATGATAAACTTACAGTACAATCAAGTTTTAACAGGGATTCTACTAGAGATGTAGTAATTATTCAATATTATTAATTGCATTACTTAATAAATCTGTATACTGTATATTACATTCTAAATGTATTGCATCTTGTACACTGCATGTGAAGTAATTGGTGTTTATCAAACCTCATGGAAGTACTATGGCATTCTACTGGCTTTATGGTAATGTTTTGGGCTCCATTGTTTAAAGTTGATGGGAGGTAAACCACCAAAAAGCCAAAGAAAAGAAAAAAGAAAAAGATCCCCGATACCAACAAAATACTAGTTAATTTAACATAAAATGTGGATTTTTGCATTCTTAAACAAAGCTCAAATAATGGTGTCGAATCATTATAGAATGTGCCAGTGCTAAAAAAAACATTTGGGTGTTGGGTCTTACCAATAATCACTTGGAGACGTAAGTACATTGTAAATCTCTTTACGATATCTCCATTCAGCCCTTGCACGGAGAAAATGGCCACATTCTGCCTCTGCTCAGCCCGATTGGCTTTCCAGTTCAAGGAGACCAACAGGTATCTTTGCATGATGCTCGATTTCTCAATTTCTTCACCCAGTACCATCTCCGGATGTCATTCGGCAAAAGTATATCATACTGAGAATGTCATAAAGAGATGCTCTGTAGTTGCAAATTATGATGTTAACTCTCTGTGTTCAGATGTAAGTAACTCTGAGACAGACACTGGCTACACATGGAGCAATGGGGGCAATGTTGATTCTGCAGGTAAGATACTGTGTTGTTCAGGATGTAGGAGAACCGGAATTAAAATAGACATTAGTATGCACTTACAGTAGGTGACTGTATCCGTATGTTATTTGGATCAAATACTGTATGCATACTGTATGTACAGTAATGTGAAAAATGTTTAGGCACATGCAAATAACTGCTGTATCTCCAAAATGTGTCTTTCTACGTACATTAAAAGCAAAATACTATTTAAAGCAGTAAGCAGTAATTAATGAAACAAAGCTGTGACCACCCAAATTAATAAAATATAGTCTCAGGTACAGTTTGTGCAGTTTTCTAAAGAAATTAGTTGCTTAGTTTTACTGAGCATCCTGCAGAACCAGCCACAGTCCGTCTGAGGACTTTGTTGCTCCTGCTTGTTTTTCCTGCATGCAAAACTCAGAAGCTTTCTTTCTTTTTTAGAAAGTACTACGCTGCTTTTTTAAAATCTGGCCTAAAAAATATTTTCCTGAAAACTTCAGATGAATCTTTATCTATACATTTACTGCTTTTATACTTTATATCATGAGCCTTATGGGCTGACTGATGATGAGAGGAGCAGGTAAGGAAATGGATTTTGAAACAAATTGTGCAATTGGTTGTTTCTGACATCTTACATTAGCTTTGTATACGTATTTTAAGAAAATAACATAAAAACATTCGACATGACCAATAGTTTCTGTACAATACATTTAAAAATGCTATACATAAATCGCCCCTAATTAATTAATGATGTCACATGACATGAGACTCAACATAAACCTCCCTGTGAAGTGTTCAACTAAAAGCTGATAAAAACAGGGTTATGGTCATTCTACCATTATAAACTCCATGACCAGCTAACATCTTTCGAATGGCACATTCTTTATGAGATAAAGCTGCCTCATAATCCGTTGTCAGATAAAATAAACTTTGGCCACATGTTTTAAGCGCCTGGATCCTCTGGATGTCTGCACAGAGACATATTTCCTGACAGGCAGAAACAATAATGTTTAACTGCTTGTTGCACCTTCCACTCCGATAATCGCTACAGATGACTAGCCATTATAGCCTCTTGTAAAGTGACCAGGTGGGGCCATCCTGCTTTAAATGGAATTAGAGGCACTAGTTGACAAAAAAAAATGTGAATGGGTGGGATATAATTGCCGAAAAGTGAATGGGAGGCACTAAATGGCTGAAAAGGTAATGGACACAACAAAACTGCTGAAAAAGTTATTAGAGTAAACTTGTTGAAAAAGTGAATGGACGGCACTACTCTGACAATAAAATGGAATGCACAAGCCGGCTGTAAAATGAATGGGTGGTGCTAGCTTGCTGTAGAGTAAATGGGGAGGAAGATTTACCTGTTTGTTGCTGTAATGTTGAAGAAACAAGAAATCCACAATGAGTTGTTTTTGCAGGTAATCTTCACAAATCAGCCTTACGGACTGGGGAGTGTAATGCATTTTGAAACAATCTTAATTTCAACTCTTTCATTTAAAAAAACTGGGGAAAATGGTGGGTTCCGTGATTGTGGGCCTTCAATCAGATTAATGAAAGACTTAAGGCATTTTGTGTAGATTTTCCCCACGGCATGAGGATGAAAATGATGTGTCTGAAATATCTGGATCTTTCCTTCCAGCTCCCGACCCAAGACCAGATATTTCAGAGTATGAGCGCTGGTATTATAACGGACAGTATCGTAAGTGATCTTTCATTTTCCAATTTTAAATATTCAATAGAGAAAATAGTCTAGAGCAGGATAGTCTAGACTATCCAGTTAAACATTTATTCAAGCCATATTCATCATGAACTTTGTTGTGGATTTAAAGATGCTGTTTAAAGAAACTCCTACGAATTAAAAAGAAAAATTGTCAGAATGAGGTACATTTTATAGAGGGTTAAACTTATCCTGTCGAAATAAAAAAAAGTGCTTGCTTCAATGTTTTTGATCTAGTGTTTTCTTTGATACAGACTTTAAATTAAACGGTGTGCAAATACCCATCCAGACATATCTGTACTTAGTACAGATGCACTTAGTACATATGCTATAAATAATAAACAAACCACGAATGCAGTGTGGCACCAAAAGGCATTGGTAAGTGAGCTTAGTGTTTAGTTCTTCTAAATTAAAGGGCAGGGTGTACAGCCTTTGCGATACTGCCAAGCCGTCCAAGCTACAAGGATCTGGGTTTTGGAGCGGTAAACACTTGCACTGTTTTGTGCACACGCCCCTGCACAGAAACTGTTAAACATGCAACAGCAGAGGAGCCATCTTGTTTCCATTCAGGAAACAAGACCCGGAGTGTGTAACGCCTTTTGGTATTTTTGCTTTCCTTATGCTTGCACTTCTATTCTCAGCTTCTCGAACCACAGAT
Organism: Clarias platycephalus; assembly: GCA_030068275.1. Taxonomy (NCBI): domain Eukaryota; kingdom Metazoa; phylum Chordata; class Actinopteri; order Siluriformes; family Clariidae; genus Clarias; species Clarias platycephalus. The sequence goes on along the minus strand of JAQQZT010000013.1, from coordinate 9,061,179 downwards.
ACAGAAAGTGGACCAAAGCACCTCCCTGAAACCCGTACAAGAGGTATGTGATTGAGAGATGGTCTTGTTTTAAACATACCATACATCAAAAAAGAATACTACTGTATTTTATGGATGAGTTGGGATATATGCATTAAAATACAGTAATTCAACTTCATATTTTTTTACCATAACATCCACTTGCATGGTTTTCTCAGACCTCAGTAGCAGGTCACTTCCAGAATTGTGAATTTGAGCATTTGTGATAAAAAAAAAAAAAGTATAAATCAGTCATGTCATGATCATTGTGCTACCTTTGCAATATACAGTAGAACCTACCCTGTACCTGTAAGGAAGTAGTGAAACTTTACTCAACAGACTTTTTTGAATTAGATGGTGTAATAGGGGGGCAGAGGAGCCTCATTCTCTACAAGTCTTTGCTTACTGCATATTGAAATGTTTTACATTGTGCAGCATGAGAAGATCACTGCAAGTAACAAATTAGTTTGATTCTTAGTCATTTTTTGTTTTCTACATTGATAAACTTGGATATATGTCATTTAAATAAAACACTGGGGGGGGGGGGGTGTAAATGTTGCTTGTTTGTTTCTTTGTTTTGCCATGTTCAAAAATATAAAGCAGATGATTCAATGCACTCATAAAAAAATTAATGTATCAAACATACACTGCCTGGTCAGAAAGAAAGTACATGCTAATATTTCATTTACCACCTTTAGCTCTGATTATTTGAGTCCTGGAATTGTCCTAGAAGCAATGGTATCTTAGTGTATTAAGGCTGATTGGAAGGCCAGTGAATTAATGCCCTAGCTCCACCAGGGTGCTGCTGCTGGGCCCTTGAGCAAGGCCCTTAAACCTGTCTACTCTATATCTTGGCTGACCCTACACTCTGACCCCAAAACTGGAATATATGAAGGAAATCCATTGTGCAGTAATGTATATGTGACAAATAAAGGAATATCCCTCTGCCACAAAGAAGAAAAATGCAGGACGCAGGGGAGGTCTTGTGATATTCCACAAGACGTCTTGGCATCTCCATTGAATTCACTGTTTTACAAATCAACTAAATTCAACTGGTCAACTCCAGCTACACTTACCAAAATATTGTAGTACATTTTTAACTGAATTGTCTGTTTATTTAACCTCTCTCTGTACACTTTCTCCTAACATTATCCATAAGTGACTTTAACCATCATGAAAGACATTGTAATTGGGCTTACAAAGGACTTGTCATGCCTCATTGTTTTTGGTCTGGCAACAATTCGTTGATTTTCCGACTCACTCAAAAGGCCACACCCTTGACCTTGTTTGTTGCTCAATTGTTACACCTTTTAATCTGAATTGCCCATTTCCGACCATAAATTTAATTCACTGTCACTATTCAAATCACCTCAGCAATGCTCAATGTTCCAAATTCCTCCTTATCCACTGCAATCAACAATCACCCATGTAGTGACCATCTATCCACCCTGATATAAAGACTTTAGCTAAATCTGCTCGTTACAATAAGCTATTTATATCTGCTGAGGGGAACACAAAAGCTTTGTTTTCCACAGTAAACAGAATTCTTAAACCATCTGAGTCTAAACAAGTCTAAATCTTCCACATGTCAGCACGATCCCCTGCCAGCTCAGCTGGTAAAAGTCTGTACACCCTCACTCTCCTTTCTCATAACTCATATTATTTACTCCTCTCCCATTTCCGGCATTGTTCCATCATCTCTCAAAATAGCCGCAGTGACTCATATCCTTAAAAAATCCCATTGCTAACTCTAAGCATCTCAACAATACAGGTCAACCATACTCGCCTTAATGACAATGATTTCATACTAAACATAGTACAGAAACTACAGAAACTACTTTGGCAAAGTGCTACATTTGAGTGCAGCCCCTCGACAGGTTTTCACACATTATTTTGTTAAACTGCTCAACATGCACATGCGTTTATTTAAAAGAAATTCTTTATCAGCCTTTCCTTGTAAGTGGTGTTCTCCAAGGCTCTGTCCTTGGCCCCCTTTCTGTTCCTCATCTACCTTCTCCCTCTTCATCACATCTTTAGAAAAATCTGCACACATGTCTATTGTTATACTTTATATCTCCAAAAAGCCTGACTCGGCTCTTCCACCATCCTGTCTCACCAATTGCTTAAATGAATTAAATACTTGGTTTTCCTGCAACTTTCTCAAACTTAACAGCAATAAGACTGATGTTCTCATCATAGGGCAAAATCCACTCTATCCACTGTTTTTTTTTTCATTCTTCAGTGATCCTCAGTTTCTCCCTCTTCTCATGTCACAAACCTGGGGATCATTTTTGATAGCACTTTATCCCTTTACCCCCATGTTAACAGTGTCTGCAGATCATGCTACTATGTTGAACATTTGGTTCCAAAACATTTCTTACTTACAGTACATTACTTCAACTCACTCTCATACATACTTTGGTCACCTCCAGCATTGATTACTTTAATTTACTTTTAACTGGTTTACCACAAAACTTCTCCATAACCTTTAACTTAACCATAATTCTGATGCCCATATCATAATTGGAATATCCATTATGCATCACATCACCCCCACCCTTCAACAACTCCACTCTCTATCAAATATAGAAGAAAATAAAACATTTAGTTTCTCACTTTTAAAGCACTTCATAATTTTGCTTCTCCTTATTTATTAAAGTATCATACTATTCTACACCCTCCCTTGCACACTTTAATCTTCCTTATCAAGGCTTCTTCTTAGACCTTCTGCCCACCTGACCACTTAGCCACACTTCTCCTCGTCTTTGGATTTTCTTCATGAAAACATAATATAGACTCTCCAACCACACTGGAATCATGGCTTAAGACACATTTATTCAAAAGTGCCTTTACCACATGATGTAAGACTACACTCGTATCTCAATTTTAAATGTTTTAGGTTATTGCATCATAGGTCAATTGTTTTTGTTTTATATTGTTAAGTAATTTACTACTCAGTGTTATTAATTTTGTGTTTGTTTGTATTTTGGACAGTGACGTTAGGTGACTAGAAAGATGCCTATATAAATAAAATGCATGATGATTATGATGATGATGATTATTATTATTGATATTATTATTATTATTATTATTATTATTATTATTATTATTATTATTATTATTATTAATAATAATAATAATAATAATTTTTAATACATTATTAATAATAATTTAGGTTTTGAGAGCATGAGGAACCATTTTCACAGATTTGATTACAGCACACAACTGTAATCAAAGCTAAAGGTGACTGAATGAAATCTTAGAAAACCTTTTTTTTTGGCCAGGCAGTTTGTGTATAGTAAATACTGAATAAGTGCAGATCATCTGCAATGAAGTTTCAACATGATAACTGTTATAGAAAAAAAAGAAAGAAGGAATATACAGTATATATAAAATCAAATACAATAATATGTGCTGGGTATTTTAAGCCACCCTTCAACCCCATATAAATAAACACACAGATGCACAAATGTCACACTTTCATGTTTCTTGCACTTTTCTTGCTGCTGCTTGGAAGTTATGTCATTATGTGATCTGTATGATGTTAATGTCACAGTGGAGACAGTGGAGATGGAGAAGCCAGAATGGAAGTCTCTTGATTTAGGTGAGGCAGTTTGCTTGGTTTGCTTGTTCTTTCTGGGGTTTTTTTTTTCCTCGAATGACCCAGACATGATATCAGGGATTTTATAGGTTATATGTACAGTAAGTATAAATGATTAAAGCAAGAATGAGGTGCTCCTCTAATGTAATGAATACAGTCTGCATTGGTTTTAATACTGTGTAAAACATCTTTCCCCCCTAGACGAGGTGCCAGACCCCTTACCAGACACTCAGGGAGACCCGAGTAGGTTCACTCTAGTTCTTTCAGTACCTCTGAATTCCTTTAACACATGCATACTTACATGGAATGCCTTTGATGCGACTTTCAGTTACAACAGCAATAAGATACTAAACGCTGCAAACAGACATTAGTGAATTCCTGGATAATTAATCATTTCTTTTTTTTTTCTTTTTGTTTCTTAATGTTTCTTTCACTGCAGACTGTAAAGTTGACATCGCCTTCCTCATGGATGGCAGTTGGAGCATCGGGAAGCGCCGTTTTAAGATCCAAAAAGATTTCCTGGCTGAGGTTGCCCAAGTTATCAATGTAGGCATTAATGGCCCAATGATGGGGATCATCCAGTATGGGTAAGTGTCCCTCGACATTTTAATATAATTACTTTAATGATAAAATGAATACACTGGCAAGAAAACATAAAACACAGGATATTAATTTTCCTTCTGGCTCACAAGGGATGATCCAGTGACAGAGTTCGGTCTGCGCCAGTTCTCTAGCTCGAAAGACCTGAAACCTGCCGTTGACAAGATAATCCAGAAAGGCGGGCTTTCTAATGTAGGTGAGTAAAACGCATCTTATTTTAAACCTGCATCATCGAAATGTTAGTCATTCTCTCGTTCTGCAGCATAAGCTGCTTCGTCATGAATGTCTAAAACGCCACAATAAGCACTTGGTTTTCACTGACACTGCCCATATGTACAAATGCGAGCGTGACATTAAACCTAAAACTGAAATGCGAACTGTTAAGTAAATTACAGGGCTGCCACTACACACTGGTGATTTTGTGTTTGTTGACCGAATGTGGATTTTTCCCACTTTGGTTATATCTGACATTGTGTCCATGTCCAATACATGTCCAAAAACCTCTTGAGTCAGAAGTAAGGAAAACCAGAAACTGCTTTCGGAAAATAGGAGTGTGATATTACTGTGTGTTAGTAATTTTCAGTTAGTTAAAGTATGGCTTAGGTGGTTAAGAACTTTATGCCTATATTAGAACTTTCACGGTATTGTCTCATCATTTACAGTATAGTGCTTCATCCTGTATACAGGGTTGTGGGGGTACACCTTGGACGGGGTGCCAATCCATCGCAGGGCACACACACATACACACACTCACACACTACGGGCAATTTGTGCCTCACAGCTCCAGAGTCCAACCCTGGTTGGATGATAAGCTCAGGTTGCTATCTCTGTGTAGCTTTGCGTGTTCTCCCCATGTGCATTTAGGTTTCCACCGGTTTCTTCAATAGGGAGATTAGCTACTTTAAATTGCCTCAGGTGTAAACGCTGTGTATGGCATCCCATTCAGAGTGTATTTCTGCCTCACCCAGTGATCAAAGTATAGGGTCGGGATCCAAGGAGACACCGATATCTACTGAAGGTAAAAATGCATACATTACAAGTGTAAAACGACTAAAAATTAAAGAGAATGATAATTCTTCTGTCAACGAAAAAACTCATTACTCAAAATTAGCAAAAATCTTGTGCTGCAATGATTCAAGTGATTCGTGCTTATTATCTGGTTGAGTTAATTATTTTCCCCACAGTGCTGTAGGGGAAAAAAGGGTAAACCGGTGCCAGATTTGAAAAACATCTGTTTATTTTAACTGGTGTTCCCTTCTGCCCCCTTGTGGTGATTTAGGGAAAGCCCTCTCCTACATCAACAAGCATTTCTTCAGTGATGCTAATGGAAACCGAGGTGGGGCGCCCAATGTCGCTGTGGTGCTGGTGGATGGCTGGCCTACAGACAAAGTAGAGGAGGCTTCAAGATTGGCACGGGAATCTGGCATCAACATTTTCTTCGTTACCATTGAGGGTCCAGATGACAGCGAGAAGCACAATGTGGTTGAGCCCAATTTTGTGGACAAGGTAATCTACAAATATATTAAGAGTACTGTATAAACTAATGTTTCAGCATGTGTCTGTTTAGTGCTTATATCTGTATTGAAACCAAAGAGGGCATTACTTCAACCAGAGTTGTATTGTGTCGGATGGCACAGACATTGCAGGTTATTGAGGCATTATTAAAATTGGTGAACAAATTTTGGACATTATGCAAGATTATGGTTAGGTAATGTACAACAGCTAAACCAGGCAAGGCATGAAAAAAAGCAGAATACAGTTAATAAACCAGAGTAATAACACACAGTCACACAGTTTTTGATGAGACTTGTTAACTTAAGGCAAGAATTCACTTCACAAATACATGGCAAGTGTTTGCCAAGGATTGAGTCCAGGCGTAAGTGATTGGCGTGATGGTGACTGAGACTGTGACAAAGTTTTTGTATGTGCGAGTTGTTGAGGTCTGTTTCAGTCATTTCTATGGGCCGCTAAGCAGTTTGGGAGTTGTAGTTGGTGCATTTTGGAGATTGTATTATGAAAGGGATTCAAGCTTTTATATGACAAAGTGGAATAGTTAACTGATGCAGGAAAAAAAAAACTCATACAACATTTACAGATTCTGGCAATTAAACAATATAATCATTAGCGAGAATTACATTTTCAGTGGCACGGTGACTTAGCGGTTAGCAATGTTGCCTTGTGCCGCCAGGGTCCGGGTTTGATTCCCACCTCGGTCTGTGTGCATGGAGTTTGCATGTTCTCCCCATGCTTGGTGGGTTTCCTCCGGGTTCTCTCACTGTCCAAATACATGTAGATTAGGTTATTTGGTGTTCCTGATTTGCACATTTGCACTGTGATGGATTGGCACCCACAATCCCTGTATAGAGGACAAATCGAATCGGACATATCGGTATAGACAGTGAGTGAGAATTAAATTTTCTAATGTTCTTTGATCAAATTTGATCATTGATCAGAATAGAATTATAAAATCTCAAATAAGTTTCATTTTTACCAACACATCCTTACAGTACGTGTTGGAATACATAACAAAACTTTTCAGTACAGAAGGTTTTCCCAGTCTTTCCAGCTGTATCCATATTAAACTGTATGTTGGCTTTAAATAGTAGACGTGTTCATCCACAAATCACAAATATCATTATCTCTATGTCCAAATCTGTTCTACCAGGCTGTGTGCAGGACCAATGGCTTCTACTCACTGCCAGTGGCCAGCTGGTTTGCGCTGCGGAAGACAGCGCAGCCTCTGGTGAAACGTTTATGCGACACCGACCGGCTCGTCTGCAGCAAGACGTGCCTGAACGCCAATGACATCGCCTTCGTCATTGACGGCTCAAGCAGCGTCGGAACCGGCAACTTCCGTACTGTGCTGCAGTTCGTGGCCAATGTGTCTCGCGAGTTCGAGATCTCCGACACGGATACACGCATCGGTGCTGTGCAGTACACTTACGAGCAGAGACTTGAGTTCGCCTTTGGCCAGCATAACACCAAGACCGACGTCTTAAATGCTATCCGCCGCATCAATTACTGGAGTGGCGGTACTAGCACAGGTGCTGCTATCACCTACGCTGCTGAGAAGCTCTTCAGCAAGTCCAAGCCAAACAAGCGTAAGATCATGATTGTCATCACAGATGGCCGCTCCTATGATGATGTACGTGCACCTGCTCTGGCAGTACACCGCTCAGGTAAGTGTTACAGCTAGTTTTAGGGTCTGTGGAACTGATGGAGAAACGTACCAGAAGCAGGCATTAGTGAAACGTCTACAATTTTGGCTAGTGCAAAATCATCAACATTAAACACTGGGGCATTTTATTTTATCTCACACAACGTCTTGTGTGTGATTTGTTCTAAGTAAAAACTATTACTTTCAATCTTCGATCTTTTTCTAACTAATTTATTTAGTTACATTTTAATTTCTTAAAATGTAAACACACTAGTATCCTAATATAACTACTTGACCATGAGCAGGCTGTTAAGGATGAGGTAATGAAAGAAGTAACTGCATCACCTATTTAATTTTAATAACTTCATCCTTCTAAATCCATATTGGACTGCCCAAATGAAAAAAAAAAAAAAAAAAAAAAAACTTTCTGCTTGTGTGAATTTTATTGGCACACCCTTAGTTTTAAGTGTTCCTTCTATTTAGTATTATATATTTATATTTGTATTATTTCAAAAAAATTATATATAGATTAAATATTAGTTTTGGTTAAATTTCTAGAATACAATGGACCTTTGTGTTTTTGTTATATATTCACATACATTGACTTTGTACTTATAATTGTATATATTCATAAGCATGATCAAATTCTGTCAGAATAACAATAAGGTTAAAGGGAAGCCAGTAGTCACTTCAAAAGATTTCAGGGCAACCAGGAACAAGGAAAAAACTGTTACAAGGAGAACAATAAGTAGCGAACCCTACCACAATCAACTCTATTCAGAGATGTACTTTACAAAAACTGCACATGATTTTTAGACAAATTTAGAAAAATTCAAGCTCCTATGAAATAAAAGACAAAACAAAAATATACTGATCTGGCAGTCATTTAGCATGTCATGTTCGGGAAAAAGAATATGTGGACAAGACATTGAAATACAGTCCAAATAACTAGGTGAAGTCTGAGTGAAGGCATGGCCTAGCAAACACATTCCCAAACGTATATAGCCCAACCATGCTATAGCCCAATTTGAGTACCTGCAGTACCATTTTGTCCTAGCAGGGAGGGTTTACATTCCAACCAAATAGAAGCCACACCTGACAATCTTTTGAAAGCCAAGAACAACTAATTAAACAGGTGGAATTAAGTGTGGCATGTTGGCAATTATGTCTTACTCCATGCCGTGCATGCCAACAACAGCCTTGTAGCAAAGGTCAAATATGAATCATTTGTTGTGTCATATAATATATAATATTTTGTAAAAAAAAAAAAAAAAAAAAAAAAAAAAAAGGATTTCTGTCTTTGCTATACATCTTTTCATTCATACTTGTATACCAATCATAACATTATGACCACTGCCAGGTGAAGTGAATAACATTGACTATCTTGTTACAATGGCACGTTGAATGCGTAGGATATATTAGTCATCAAGTGAAAATCTTGTCCTTGAAGTTGACTTGTTGGAAGCACAATAAAAATGGGCCAGTGTGAGGATTTGAGCAATTTTGACAAGAGCCAAATTGTGATGTAAGACAACTGGTTCACAGAAACTCCAACACTGCAGAATGAACCCTGGTCTGCAGTGGTCAGGACCTAATAACGTGGTCCAAGGAAGAAATCGAGTAGACTGATAACAGGGTCAATGGGACATTGATGCAAGTGGGGAGTGAAGGCTGGCCTGTGTAGTCCAATCCATTAGAAGAGCTTCTTTAGCTCAAATTGCTAAAAAAGTTCATGCTGGTTCTGATAGAAAGTTGTCATACCACACAGTTCATCATAGGTTTGTTGGATATCGGGCTGCATGGCTGACCTACGGTCACGGCTCCATGCTGACCTATGTTCACTGTCAAAACAGGACCATGGAGCAATGGAAGAAGGTGGCCTGGTTTGATGAAAGCAGATGGCCAGGTGCATGTTGACTTGGCCTCCAAATTCTCCAGATGTCAATCCAATTGATTATCTTCGGAATATGTTAAAAAAAAATAAGTCAGATCCATGCAGGCCCGACCTTGCCACTTATAGGACGTTAAGGATCTGTTCCTGATTGCCAGATACCACAGCATACTTTTAGAAATCTAGTGAAGTCCATGCCTCAAAGGGTCAGGGCTGTTTTGGCAGCAAAAAGGGGGGCCTACTCAATATTTGCCCGATATCCAACAAACCTATGATGAACGGTGTGGTAGGACAACTTTCTATCAGAACCAGCATGAACTTTTTTAGCAATTCGAGCTAAAGAAGCTCTTCTATTGGATGGTAAATTTGCTATTAAAGGATAATACAGTAGTTTGTCTTACTGGATTTAGTTAAGTACTTTTGGTGTAGGGTTGCACATAACAACTCCATGTACAATCACCATTTTGTGAAAGGTTTTCCTAAAGTTGAACTAAATGCAAGTGTTGAAACTGTTTGATCAGGTGTGATCGCCTACTCCATCGGCATCGCCTGGGCTGCACAGGATGAGCTGGAATACATCGCTACAGACCCAGACAAAGATCACTCCTTCTTTGTGGATGAGTTTGACAACCTCTACAAATATGTGCCCAAGATTATAAACAACATCTGCCACGAGTTTAACTCTCAGCCACGGAACTAAGCTGGGCATGGAACGGAACGGATCGGGACTGGATCATCTAGGAGCTTCAATCCCATCAGAAGTATTTTATGATGGTACCGTAGTAGTGTTACCATAAATACCTTATTCGTGTTTTTGAGGCATTATTAAGAGGAGATTTGGGCCAGTGCCAGTGTTTTTAAGGTTGGCGCTTTGCTTTAAGCGGAGGTATTTGGCACTGGGCTTTTGAGGAAGCAGTGCAGCATGTATGGCTTCAGGAAGTCAGTTGTCTAGTTGTGAGGGATGTGAGAACAAATAATAGATTATATATTTAAATAACACAGTACTAACATAACTATTTCATCTCCATCATAAAAGCATAAACAAATGTTTCGCTAGCTACATATACATAAACAAAAATGCTATATATATATATATTTTTTTTTTTTTTTTTTTTTTTTTCAAAACAAATTACGTAAGTACAATATTCATTAATAAATATGATATAAAGAGACTTGTGACCTAAGGTTTAAAATGTAAGTATGGGTTTTTAAAAGTTATTTTTGTATTATATTTGGTTTTTCCACATGTCTATGTATGTTTCCGTGTTCTGCTAATAAAGTCGATGGATTCTAAAACTTAATGAATTTTAAAACTGAAAGACAATCCTGCAAGCCACAGGATATGTTTCTAAGCACCAAATCACCCGTTTTGACTAATAAGCATTTAGTTGAGAAAATTGAATAACGAATGAAAATAACGAATTTCTCAGTTTTTCTTCGTAATAGTAACTATTCTCTCAAACCTTTCTCAGCTTTTTCATTTTTAAAATTTCTGTAATATTTGTTCTATTTGTACATATACACAATAAAATAAAGTCTATTGATTTTGACTGCTTAAGTGGCAGACATTCTTATTTTAATGCAATTTGTAATAAAAAGATGGTACCGGAAACCTGCAAGTGTGGCTGTCTGTTTAATTAACAACGAGAAAAAATGTCTTTATTCTTATAAGGGTAATAGATTGTTCATTAAAAATGTAAGTTTTATGCATTTAATGTCATAAATATTATTGATATTAAATGTTACTGAAATTTACTAGAATTTTAAAAGATTGGTGTCAGATTTTATGTCAGCAGACGATATTCCAGTTGAATTGATGACTAATCAATCTCCTTTGTGGTTTTGCACCTTTCCTGTCATTTAGCAGGTCAGGAGCATCAGTTAATGTTCACATCATCAGGATCGGGATCAGGATCACATAATTTTTACATACAAAAGTCTCTAGAGTTCAGTCCCAGAATGGTGCGGGGGGAGAAAACCCTTAAAAACACACAAAAAAAACCTAGATTGATTGATTACATCAGACTACACCAGGATTAACTTGTGTCAGCCAGTGAAAAGTGCTCTGAGGTTATAGTGGGTATAAGACTCCCGAGAACTGGGCAGATAAAGATTGGAAAAGCATCCCTTAGTCAGTCTTCCATTCTTTAAGACGTTAACATTAATTGGACCTTTTGTCCTGTACAGTACTGTTTATACCTGATTAAATGCATTGCGCAGTTTCCACATGATTGGTTGATTGAGTACTTATATTTATATTCAAGTGTATAGGTGTTCGGACGTTGCAATACATACAGTATATGATCAAAGGTACAGTACCGTATATGGACACCTGATCATCACTGTTGCATCATCAAATGTTGCTACTAAATTGAAAGTATGTTTGTGTTCTGCAACCATGATTTACCAGCATGACAATCACCCTGTGCAGAAAAATAAGAAAATCTGATATCAGTGCACAAGATTACTTGTATGAATGGTAACAAATCCATACAGTCAGGCTCCATGATGTACCAGAATTCCAGTCTAAAAGATCACAGGCTTCAGTAATGTATTAAAGGGGGCACCAAAATTTTCATCTTCAATTATGAAATATAGTATGAAATGTAACATTTTGTCATTAATGGGAGTCAATTACTTGGACCTTCATCAAACCCTTTCAACTAGTCAAAACCTATATACTGTAAGAGAATGGTTTCCTCTGCAGCTGTGTGCAGTGACTTGGGTGGGATCAGAGGAGAAGCTCCCAGGAAATTTGAGGAATGTTATTTACAGCTGAACAAAAAGAGCTCTGTTGAGGGGGCAGTCCATATCCTTAGTCATACTGAGACAAGCGCATGTATTGATTTTAAAATCTAGAATGTTTCATTGGACCTGATTAGGCCTTTATGTTAATGAGAATATTTTTTACATTTATTTAATTCATTTTTGTGATTGTAGTTAGTCTCCAATTACATCATAACATCGCACTGTAATTAATCTAAGTTCCATTGGTTATTAGACTTCATTATATAATCCTAACTACACGAACATTTTCTTCAGATTACACTGTGTTATCATTAAATCAAAGCGGTCCAAAAAAGCATAGGGCTGTACATCTGGCAGTCAACATCTGCATCAACTTAAAACAGCATGAATGCCTTTGACTGTGCGAGCCAGCTGTATCGTGTCTCTTCACTACTCCAGTGGCCTTGTTTACATCCTCTCATTCCCGCTTTCTTTCTCTTTCTTCACTTCTCTTTCAGGCCGTTCCCAAACCATACACCGTTCCCCAAATTTAATTTATATGTGCTTGATGATTATAATGCTTTTGCAAAGTTCTCACATATTCCAAGAATAAAAGGTTCTTCTGTGGGAGCTGCATTGAACTTTTGGAATGGCGTGCACACACACACACACACACACATACACACACTCTCCCAAACATGGTGTCACAGTCTCCACCTCCTGCCCTACTCTTCCCACTCTTTACCATCCCCCTTTCGCCCCCTCCCATCTTTGCTGTTGTGAAACACTCTAAAATCTTCGCAACTCACTCACACACAGTTGAAGGTATGTTACGTTTAAGTTCCTTCCTAATGTTCAGGTATATTCATGTAGTCAGAATATCTTTGCTGGGATTGCGCAAAGATATTCCTTTAGTGTGTATTGTCATGTCTGTGGTGTCAGTAGTTGAACTCAAAGTATAGAAACATCCTCCAACAGCTTTGAGGGGAACTGGACACATTTGCATGAACAATGAACTTGTATAACTTTTACTTTTTTACTTACTTATTACTTATTACTTAGAGCAAATAGCCTTACACGTCTCTAAAACCAGGATACGATTTCCCTACATTAATGTCAGTCTTTAATAGTTAATTGCACTTATATACTGTAGTATAATTGTGTTAAAATAGAAAGACCCAAGATTTTGAAAGCGAGAAATATCTGAGCTGACCCTTTGCACCCCGGTGACCAGAAAAGCAATTCAGATTACTATGTGTCCAACATGTTTAGCTGCCTTATACAATAGATGTATACTCAGCAAAAAAAGAAACGTCCTCTGACTTTCAACTGTTTTGACTTTCAGTAAACTTAATGTGTAAATATTTGTATGAACACTAAAAGAGTCGACACCATAAGACATAAACTAAAAATGTTTCACAATGTGTCCCTGAATGAAGGGAGGCTCAAAATCAAAAGTACCAGT
>JAQQZT010000013.1:9002846-9027293 GCA_030068275.1 Clarias platycephalus | reverse complement strand
TCTTTAAGCGACACAAAATTATAACACAAAACGTTTTGTGTTTTATTTTTGTGGCGCTTAGTTTTGTGTTATAATTTTGTGGCGCTTAAAGATGTTCTCTCCTTCTCACACACACACCTCCTGAATTTTGTGGCACTGAAAGAGGCCGATAAAGGTTTTGTGCTGAATGTTATCCTTGGCTCTGAGCTCTTTTTTTCCCTCTGCTATCCAGCGCAAAGAGTCACACCATATTTAAGCGACCAATTTGATTTCAAGCACAAGAAAGGCAACAGCTTTATTATTCAATAAAAGCAACTAGTTTGAGATTTATATCTGCTTGTCTTTTTTGAACTACACTAGATCCCCCATCCCACCCCCGCTGTTAAAAAAAACCTAACTCTGTAACTTTGACTCTTTTTACAACTTTTACTTGAGTAGATTTTTATAATGTAACTTTACTTGTACTTCAGTAAAATTTCGCTGAAGTAACAGTGCTTTTACTTGAGTACAAAAGTTTATTACTCTTTCCACCCATGGTCTTCAGCAATTACTCAAAAGTGCCACAGGTTAATTGCCTCCATGCCATGCCGCATGTATGTAGTAATTCATACTAAATGAACCCCGACTAAATATTGAGGGCAGAATATATATTTTTTTAATTATTAGTGTTTTTAGGAAATATTCTAATACTTTCATTGAAATAAAAACAAACAAAAAACTTTATATTAAATGGATCCAGAATACTTTTCACTTTTTAAATGAAATTTCGAAAGAAAATTTACTTTTTTATAAGGCATACTCTAATTTTTATGCTATACACTGCTATGTATCTCAGTGTAAACAAACACCTGCACCAACCAATAGATATTAATTAGAAAGGCTAAACTGAATATTTTTACTGGGATTAGTTAATATTTTAGTCGCTCAAGTAGTATAAATGAATTTTAACGCGTTGGAGTCGTTTTAAGACAAAACTTCATCTTTATTCTACTTTTTCGGTTTCTTATCTGTGATTCACTCTGCCATTACCGAACAGGAAGTGTCTGACGACCAGAAAAGCGTAAACAAAACAACCTTAAAAAAAAAAAAAAAAAAAAAAAAAAAAAAAAATATATATATATATATATATATATATATTTCTTAAGTTAAGTTAGACAGAAAATAAATAAATTATAAAACTAAATTATTATATATTATATTATTAGTTATATATTTTAGTGAGAATTCGTTTAATTTCCGCCTTCACGTGCACGCTATAATGTGGGAAGCAGGAATTTCCGAGTCCTCAGTTATCGTAAATAACGGACAGAATGCGTCATGCGTTGTCCTACCCATATTCAGATAAGCCCCGCCCCCAAATGACTTAGGCTTCAACAGTATCCCCTGCTAGAATGCGGGTGTAAAAGAAACAGCATGCGCCTCATCTTCTTCCGGTTTGAGGCTGTCGGTCCTTTTCCTGCCTGTTATCGTGGCAGAGGCTGTGTTCATCTGCGGGAGGAACCGTAAAACATGCCATCATTAGTTTTAAGCAGCAGTGACAACGTTACCAATATGAACGAGGTTGACGAGGGATCAGACAACAATATAGAAATTAAGGTAATGACATTTTTTTGCCTTATTTATGTATTTATTACGGACAAAGTTAGCATGCTGTCCGAGTGGCTAGCTAGGTGGCAGGCGGTGGAGATGGAGTTTGGCTTAGAGCTGATATAGCCGATAAATTATTACAAACTCTAAACGTCAAAACGAATACTGTAATGTATACTGGTCGCTGTTTTCGAGACATCTTCCGGTTAGATGGAGGAAAACTATTTAAATAGTCGGTCTGCTAGTTCGCTAGCATGCTCGCACCACGTGTGCTCATGAAGGAAGAAAAACAAGTCTCAAGCGCCCCCTGTCGAAAATCCCGTGAAGTGCACGATGTGGCCTACTACTACTACTACTACTACTACTACAGTACATACAGTACTATCTATCTATCTACAGTTCATCTTGAACAATGTCATGAAAAAGTTCATTTTCTTTGGAAAGTTAATTTATATTTTTTCTCTCATATTGTACACACATTACATGTAAAGTGAACTATATTTATGCCTTTTTTTGTTGTAATGTTTATTATTTTTCACAGTGGATATTACTGTGGCCTCGCACCTCCAGGGTCCGGGTTCGATTCCCACCTCAGGGTGATTTTTTTTTTTTTTTTGCATGTTACCTACCTGCATTAATGAATTTTGGATTAATTCCAAAATTCAACAGGTAGCATTGTAAATCTTTTAAAACGTGTTTTAGGGTGGGCAGTTAAATTCCACGTGAACGAAGTCACAGGCACATCTAGTACAGGATAAAGCTGTGTAGATGATGAGTGAGAGAGTATTACATCATACACCTCATGCATATCAATCATTCAGTATCTTTTTCTAAAATTACTGTTTGTTTGTAAGCAGTGTCAGCAGCAACTTTTATATCACCCAGTGAGCATTTATTTCATGTTCCTTCCAGACTATAACAGTAGGCGATACTGTTTACCCCAGTGTAGTGGTGGCTGGTGTAGCGGGTGCCCCAAATGGTAAGGTGTAATGTTAGCCAGTATCATCGAATGAATCAGTAGCATGGGACCTTGGGAGGACTTGAGAAGTGGAGTGAAGCTGGAATCAGTGCATCAAGAGCCATCATACACAGCCATCTTCAGGAGATGGTCTACAACTGTTGCATACCCAATATGTTCATGCTAATTGTGACATCATTTTTAGTATTTATCTTCAGTTTCCAAAGGGAAAGCACATTTATCTGTTGTACACCACTCCTGTACCAGATGATGACATTAAAAGCGTCCAAAGTCCTCTTTTCAGAAGAAGGTAAATTTTTGCATTTCATTTGGAAATTAAGTTCCCAGAGTCTTGGCACAGAGTGGAGAGTCACAGAGGCCAGTTTGAAGGTTCAACAGTTGGTGATAAATTGATGTCCCGTGTCATCTGCCTTCTAGGTCCGTTGTGTTTCATTAAGACCAAAGTTAACGCAGCAGCATACCAGGAGATTTCGGAGCATTTTGATTTTCTTTTGTTTTATGAAGAGGACAACACGGTGCCCACACTGCCAAGTAAAACTAACAGGTTTGCTGACTGACATTAAATTATTGGACTTAATTGGCCGGCCAATTGGCCTGACCTGAACTCATAGGTGACAATTAGGTGAAACACTTAAATACGGAAGTGATTAGGGCTTCTATTAAAGAACACTGGTCTTCAGTAACAGTACCTCAAAAGTACCACAGGATTATTGCCTCCATCCCATGGATATATGTATTTACATGTATATTCTCATCCTTCGTCATTAATCTTAGGACATTACTAAATATTTATAAATGCTGGATGTTTGATTTTCACGAGTTATAAACTGTAATCATTGGAATTGCAACAAAAAAAAAAGGCTTGACATATTTCACTTTACATGATTGTCGCTCTTTAAATTACATTTCAAAAGAAAAGTTTACATTTTCATAATGTATTTTCTCGAGACGCATAGCGTGCGATACACTTTCATTCCAGTGATTTTGCAATGTGAATCTATCACTTAATACTTTTTGTCTGTTTTTGGTCTTGTCACGTCTTTGTGTCTGAACAGTTGATTTGTTCGTGTTTAGTATTAGAACTTCTGTTCCAATGTGACACAAAGTCTGTATAGTCACAATGAAGTCACCTATTACTACTACAGCATTCTAATGTTATTCATTTATTTGTTTTTATTTTGTTTTGCAGCATAAATTAGTGCAAAATATGAATTTCACTGTACAGGGACGTTTGTGCATGGGACGTTTTTAAATCTTGGTAATAATTACCCGTCAGTCAGAGTCATCTCTGGACGCAGTTACCTCAGCGTTCCCTGGAACACATTAATTTGTGTGCATTTTTTAATAACTGTTGGACAATTTTGTAGACTATTAGTGACTATAAGTGAAGATAAATAATAAAAATGATGTCACAATTAGCATGAACATCTAGCTCACTCTTTTAGGTATTAAAAAATATACCACAGAACTGTTGATTTCTTGGTTCCACTTGTAATGAAGGATGTGATGATGATGATATGGTTACTGCTGCCATTTTTTTTTTTGTTATTTTCAATAACTAAGCATCCTTCAGTTTTATTTTTCTCCTTTTTCCACAGTTATTTATTCATGCCAACAATTTATCTAATAATGAAATGCTTTATTTCCTATATTACTGACTTTGCTGTAGAACTAAATAAGCCGGTAAACTGCTTTAAGTTGCTCATACGTGTGTCTTGTGTAATCATCAGAAAAAGAAGGACAAGACCAAGAAGAGTAAAATGGTGGTGACGGATGAGTCTGCTGATTGCGATCCACCAGCTCCCAAAAAGATCAAAAAAGAAAAGAAGGACACAGCCGACGGGACAGCGCAGACGTCTCCTGATGTTAACGGAAACATCGGGAAGAAACCAGTTAAGGTCAAGAACCTTCATTCCAGTGATGAGCTCATGACCCCGGCAGACGATCAGTCGGAGGTAAACATCTCTTTATATGACACGTTGTGATGACGCTTTTTTTTTTCTTCCCCCCACTTCATTGTTAGTTTTAAACATGGGCTATATGAAAAGTCAGAAAGCTAAAAGATTGAAAAATAGTGCATCCGGGTAAAGTATTCACAGAGCTTCACCTTTTCCACATTTTGCTATGTTACAGCCTTATTTCAAAATTTATTAAAGTCATTATTTTCTCAAAATTCTACAAATAATACCCCATAATGACAACATGAAAGATGTTTGTTTGAATCCTTTGCAAATTTATTAAAAATAAAACAACAACAAACAAAACAAATCACATGTACGTAAGTATTCACATCCTTTGCCATGACACTCAAAATTGAGTTTCCACTCATCATCCTTGAGACGTTTCTACACCTCGATTGGACTCGATCTGTGGTAAATTCAGTTGATTGGATATGATTTGGAAAGACACACACCTAGGGTCTATGTAAGGTTCCACAGTTAACAGTGCATGTCAGAGCACAAACCAAGCCATGAAGTCCAAGGAATTGTCCTCCGAGACAGGATTGTATCGAGGCACAGATCTGGGGAAGGGTACAGATACTTTTCTGCAGTATTAAAGGTCCAGATGAGAAGAATCACCAGAACTCTTCCTATAGAAGGCTCTCTTGCCAAACCGAGCGACTGGGGAAGAAGGTCAGAGAAGTGACCAAGAACCCAATTGTCACTCTGAAAGAGTTCCTCTTGTGGACAGAGGAGATCTTTCTAGAAGATTGACCATCTCTGGAGCACTCCACCAATCAGGCCTGCATGGTAGAATAGTCAGACAGAAGCCACTTCTTAGTGAAAGGCACACAATGGGTGCCTGGAGTTTGCCAAAAGGCACCTGAAGGACTCTCAGACTCTCATATTATCTTTAGTACAGATTTTCTTATATTATCATGTTTGCTTTATGATGCATAAAACAATTCACTATTTCCAAACATAACTTTAATATTGAATACATAAATAACATTACAGAAGAATATTTGCATGCCTGTGAAGAAAGACAGGCCAGTTTTCAGATGGAAACAAAACAAAAAACAAACAAAAAAAATAATGCTAAAACCAGAAAAACAAAAAACTCCTGGGTTTTGCTTGAAAATAGAAGAAAGCAATTAGAAAATTAGACAGAAAAACTATTCTCCAGCACACTCAGTAAAACCTAACGTCTGTTTTACTTACAGTACTGTGCAAAAGACTGGTACAAAAAAATTTATAAAAAAAAAAAACATACAAAAAGTTCTCAGTAAGTAAGCAAAGATCCCTTAATCTAAACATTTCTACATAATTTTTAAAAAAAATAAAAAGCAGTAAAGAGTAAGAAAATAAACTCATTCAATATTTGGTGTGGAAACTACTTGCTTAAAAATAACTTCTGGTGACTGTTTACTTCCTTAAGTTAAGGAAGTATTGAATAGTTTGTGCATAATCATGCTGACATGCTAATAAAATTTGTATTAATGGTATTATGATGTCTATTAAGATTTTGCATGGTACAGTTTATTGTAAATATTGCTATTTTATGTAGGATACATAGGATTCATTTAGCTGATGATTGTTATTTTGATGATCAGCTGCTAATATTCTTAGCATAAGTTGCAGAGACAAAAAGCTATGAATAGCAACCAAAAAACATGGTTGAAGGTCACGATTCAAGCTCGGTCAGATCAATTTAATGTCTTGGCTGTGCTACAGGTTTGTTGTTTTGTTTTTAGTCAGGTTGTACCATCCTTTGTGTTCAATAATTTGCCTTAATGAGTACGTGTGTTATTGTTCTCATTATCCCATTGTCATCATGCTCGTACTAGGCGTGCACCGCTGCGGTGGCAGAAATGATTTAATTTCCCATAGAAAATAACTTGTATGACAATTGGGAGCGAAATTATCATACGGATGACAAACCTATGAGCTATGTCTCGGCTGGTACAGTCAGAGAAATTAGACAATAAAGCAGTAATGTATTTTAAGTGTATACATCACTTAATGATCTGGATGACGTTCGCGGTATTTGATGTGTCCACAAATAGTTCACAACAAATAAAGAAAAAATGCTAAACTGCTATAGCTAGAATTGTGCCTTATTAATTACACTCTTTCACTTGTGTTTCTGAATCAAACATCGATCGGACCTCGTAACAGAAGAAGAAGAAGAAGAAAAAGAAAGCAGCGACACCAGATGAGACGACACACGACCAAGCAGAATCTGTCAACGGCATTAGCAAAAAATCACCAAAGATTCAAGCGAAAGTTAACGGGCATTCCACAGACTCTACCTCGACGCAGTCCAGTGACGACTCCAACAGTGAGAGTGAAAAGGATGTGGTAGGTTACTGGGTGCTTCATCTGGTTACCCTGTCAATCATACTGAAAGTTGCACATTTTCTCAACAGTCATGACATTTTCACTTTGTGTTGGTGTTTGTTTATCCCATGAGCGTTTGTCCCACTTTAGCATGTCACTTACAGGCAGGTGAATAGCAGAAATAGTTCTGATCCGATGAGAAGCACAGCAGGAAGTGAAAAGCCCTCCGTACAAAAGTAAAAGAGGCCCGGGTTTCTGAAATGTTTCCTGCACTACAGATGCTTTACGTAGTTGGAGGAAAGGTTAGACTTAAATAACGGTTAGGCATGTACTGACTGAATGTTTATTATTAATGTTGCCACTTATTAGCATATTATTCATATTTTTTAAATAGTTTTTCTTTTGACCTCGTAGTTTTTGAAGAGATGTAGGTAAAGTACTGATTAAATATACTTTTTATACTAAATTGACAATCGATTAAAAATTTTAATCTAGGTAATCACAGTTTGTGATGAAGCACAGATTTAAAAATATTCAGATTTACTTGTAAACACGAATGATGGAATAAAGAAATTCATGACAAACTGATTAGAGGAAATAGTGTAGATTTATTAAATTTTATAACATTAACATTGAACAAATGTATAAATTAAAAACATTTGACCGGCCCTGCATGCAGTTCCTGGGTAGTATGTGGTGTGGCAAGCCACTCGAACCCGGATCCTCAGATCCAAAAATCAAACCTGGAGCCACCACTCCCATGTGTTACTAATACTTCTAATGTATTCTTGTAAAAAAAATTCCCCTTGAAGGAAACTCAAACACACAACTTTGGTTTTATTGAAAATTCCTTTTTATACTAGCTTTTTAAACCTCGCCAGCACACCTGGGGTTTTCACTGTCATCTTATTTTATTATCCATCCAAATTTGACATTATTGCACTCAGCAATAATGGGAAAAAAATTGTAACGTGTTAAAATTTCTAGATTAATCACATGCATTGTGTTAATATTGACGTCTAGTAATTTGTCTAAATTAGCCTAGAAAAGAAGTCGTGTGTGGTTAAAGACATAAGACAACATCTGTAACCCCTATCTACAGTATATGGATACATAGAGATATAGATCTTGTATGTAGATTTGAGCCAGACTACTGTTACTGTGTTCAGTCCTTTTAATACTTCACCAAAGTAGGGCTGAAGCTGAAAAGTTTACAGACACGCATTCAACTGTTATTTGGATTGGAATATACTTTCATTTATGTATTTGTATATTTAAGTAAAATTTATTCCAAAAAAAAAAGGAATGTAAATGTTTGTTTACTGTCATAGGTGTAAACATTTTAAACATTATCGTGATACTTGTTATATTTTCTAATATTTTGTTTTTGTCTTCTACAGGAGACACCAGAGCAAAGAGAGGGCGCCTTCTCCAATTTCAAAATCTCGCCGGAGACCATCAAGCTACTCCAAGGTTCAAACACCAGTTATTGCTTGGCTTTTTTTTTTTTTTTTTCCTTCCCTTTTTACCATGTATGCTGTAAGTTGTGTGTTGGCATCCTGCTTTAATTAATGATTTACATGTTTTGCAGCGCGAGGCGTGACGTATCTGTTTGACATTCAAGTAAAGACCTTTAATTCCGTGTACGACGGGAAGGACGTGATCGGCCAGGCCCGGACCGGCACAGGAAAGACGTTCTCTTTTGCAATCCCACTAGTGGAGAAGCTGATGTCAGGAGGTGACGACAAAAGAAGAGGCAGAGCTCCAAAGGTCGGTTTCAAATATGGATGGGGAAAAAAAAAGAAAGAAAAGTATATAATTCCATAGTTTTATGGATAGAATGATTAATCAGATTCCTGTGACCAGATAAGTTTACAGTGAATAACGGATGCCATGAGGCCTGTGGGCATAAACTTTAACGGTGTACCTAACGATTAATTTTTTTTTTCTTCATTTTTTAAATTATATTAATCAATTTTACATTAATAACCAACAGATAACATAACTACACATTTACTACACACAGTACCTGAAAAACAACAACAACAACAACAACAAAAAAACAGACCAAAACTAACAATTAAATGATTGCACACATACACTTAAAAATAAAAAAATTAAACTTAAAAAATAAATAACTAAGCTGCCAGGGGGGGTACAATAAATGTCCAACATGCATCAGTAGGCTATGAATTGTTAAATATGAACAGTAGTCCTGTCTGTTTCATTCGCCAGATAGGCAAGAAACGGACCCCACATATCTAAAAATTTATCCAAGGATTTGGATCGTGTGTACCTTAATTTTTCCATCCGGATAATAGACACCATTTCCAAAATCCACCTTTGAAACGATGGAGTAGAGTGAGATTTCCAGTCTGTTAAAATTAGCCTCTTGGCGGTGTTCATAACAAGCATCAGAGATTTCTGTAAGGCTTTAGGTAGATGCAGCATTGATTCTGAACAACCAAAGATTGCTAGTTCAGCATGAGGACTAATATCTTTGCCATATGCTTTGGAAAAGCAAGAAAAAATGTCTGACCAATATCCTGTAAATGTATGACGATTATTATTATTATATTGAAATTCCATTGAGGACCAACTAAAAAACAAATCAAAGCTTTTGAGTAACGTTTAACTACGACGGAGGCGGCGTTCTTAACATGTTTCATATTTTAATTTATTCCATTTTACATCATTTGAAGTGCCTTGAAAATTACATTTACATTATCATTACTCATTAAAGCATGAGGTTAGCGTGTACAGTATCAGTCAACAGTTTGGACACACCTTTTATTCCAACATTGTTTGCCTTGCGTATTATTTTCTACCTTAAAGAACAATACTAACAACGGGAACGTCAGTTAGTTTTTTTTAAGACACGAAGGTCAGGCTGTTCTTGAATTGTTCTTGCAAGAACGGTATGTCAAAGTGCATTTGCAAAACCCATCAAGCACCATGATGAACCTCACGATGGCTCTCGTGAAGACCATCCTAGGAAAGCACGACCAAAACTCGCCTCTGCTGTAGAGGAGGAAAAAAAAAAGTAGCAGACTCATCTCAATCTCCAAGGTTCAAAGGAGATTATTGCATGTTTTGGAAGTCTTCATCATTATTTCATGAGGTAGGGATAAATAAAAATGAGGAAAGACCATGGAATTATGAGGCGTGTCCAAACATTTGACCGGTAGTGCAACTTTTTGAGGTCGATTACAATCTCGCGCACCCTTTAGTTAGAAATTCATCGACGCATTACCCGCTGGGTGATTTCATGTGCTCGAGTTTCTTTATTGAATAGCAAATGAAAGAAATAAAAGATTCTTTCTCCGTGATTAGACCTAATTATCTACTCTTGACATGTAATTACACTCCACGATTAAAATAAATCCTACACATTAGGGAAATGTAAATAGACATGGCAATTTCGATCATTACGCAGGCAGGCTAGGCTGCATTCATGCGTTCATTATCCACTACAATGCTGAGATGCCAGTAATGAGTATTGCATTCAAATGTTTTATGAATAATTACATTGCTGCTTCCAGCACCTGATACTTTGACACTTTTATAGTTTTATTACTTATTTTAATTTTTAGAAAATCTAAGAAAATACAGAACATTTTAAGCATAAAACATATTTATTAAATCTGTTGTATAGTAGTATTCTCATTAGGATATTTAAAATAATAAGTATTTATCATTTATGTTAATAATATAGGTGCTGGTTCTTGCACCCACTCGAGAGCTGGCGATTCAGGTGTCTAAAGATTTCAAGGACATAACCAAGAAGCTCTCTGTTCACTGCTTTTATGGAGGAAGCTCTTACAACCCTCAAGGTAAGTCTCGTTTCCGTGCCTAAAACGCACCCAGTCTTATAACGTAAACCTTACGGGGCACTTTTCGTAGCATCCAAAAATATAACTTCAGTAGCCACACCTTGCTCATTAGCTGAAGAAAAAAACAAGGCCTTTGTCTTTCAGCTTCAGTTCTGAGGTAAATATATGCGCCACCTTACTTTGTTTCCAGTGGGTGGAAAACATTATCTTGTAATAAATCGAGTAAGATAATGTTCACATTAATGTTTTGGTATTTGAGGATTCTCAGACATCCAGGTGAGGATATCTGGAAGTTGAGTCACAGCAACCAGGCTCCTTACTTGTCTAGTCACCCGGGTAGCTTTCTCAGACCGTGGGAAGTTCTGGAATTCGTTCTGGAAGCGTGCTTGTATATCAAAGCACTTGTGTATATGAAGGCGAATTTCCAGTTATTAAGAAATAATGAAAACTCGGATTATTCGTTCCATAGCCCCAAAAAAATAAATATAGAAAAATAATTTATTCAAAATATAAAGTAAAAATTTAATAAATTAACCTGCACTTTAACTTTGAAAAAAGTAAAAATAAATCCAGACAGATAAGTGTTTCTATTTGTGTATGTGTGTGAACTTAACGTAAGACGAGAGGAGAAATTACTACTTTCACATACACACACACACACACACACACACACACACAAATGAAATCACAGACAGAGAGAAACTGAGTCTTTAACAAGGAGCCTCTCTAATGACACTAGCTTTTGCTTTACGCGACTAAAGGACGACTGACTTACACACAAACGCAAAATAAAAGATTCTTTACGCACAAACACACACACGTGGTCACAGTGTTATAGTAAATAGTATATGCGCGCATGGAAGTGGCGCACGCGCACTAAGACCGAGCATGTGATTACCCACAAATTCCGCAGCATGAGAGAGAGAACAACCATTGGCTCAGTCAAAGCAAGAAGCGTATGGGCGCCACATGATAGTCGATGATATTTGGTACTCGTATCTCAAGACTGAAGTCAAAAACGTATTAATTTTTTGCTCGTTTTGCGGACCGTAATCCGAGGTTCCACTCTATTTGTTTCTTCCCCTCTGAAGAGCCTGAAGAGGCTCGATGGGGGAAAATTGGGGATGGCGAGAGTAGGTGGGAGAGTTGTTAGAGAGTAGGGGAGAGAGAGGGTTTGCTGTTAAGAACACCTGTAATAGGGACAGATTAGGGATAGTCGTTACGCTGTAACAACTTCAGAGTGTTGGGGGAGACTCGAGGTGTGGCTTTCCTGGTGGACCTGTGAAGAGAGGTCTTGATCTTTCTGGGGACGGATGAAAGGGCAGACTGAAAAATAGGAGACAGTTTTGTGCCTTGAGAGAATGATTTTCCACTTGGACATAGATGGCTTCTTAAATGGTATATCTATCTATACATCTATACGTTTTGTCCAGGAATTGTAAACAGTCTTTCTTAAATATGCGTCCTTTGTCCTTCGAGTGAAGCTACATTACCTATTCTGGTTGTCTTTCTGTGCTGGTACGTCCTCCTGTGTAGAGATTGTTTTGTCCCCAAGGCAGCGCTATAAACACTCTTCACTGCACTGGAATGCATGGAATGTGAAAGGTTGGGATTTGAAAAAGCACCGTGCTCTACGTTCCACTACTAAAACATATTACTTAAGTAGAATTAATATCTAAACTCATTACATACGTTGTCCCTATATGTATAATTGTAACACTGTTTTATAACAGTGTGTAACTGTCTTTACAACTTGAAAAGCTCTTCCTCTAGGACGCCTCCTCATTTTCATCTTTGCTCATTAATTATCTTCCTGACATGCATTCCTGCTTCAGTGGAGGCCATCCGCAACGGGATCGATGTTCTCGTTGGCACCCCAGGCCGGATAAAAGATCACCTCCAGAACAACAAACTGGATCTGTCCCAGCTGAAACATGTGGTGCTGGATGAAGTGGACCAAATGCTTGACATGGGCTTTGCTGAACAAGTCGAGGAGATACTCTCTGCTTCCTACAAAAAAGGTGAGCCACTTCTCACCCAGGAATAAACAAACACCGGTTATATTAAATAAATAAAAGTGTTTATTATTTTTTTAATAATGTTCCTAAAGTTATGTGAGAGGCAGATGTCAAGTGTGGGTCAGTTCTGAAAAACTGTCAGGGAAACCACAAACACGAAGAAACGCATTCATGCCTCACCCACCCACACACACACACACCTACTTCTCTCACACACACTAACACACCCATGTCACACACAGCCAAAAAGAAAACACACACACTGTTCAATGGTTTATTAATGTGACAAATATTTAGGGCCCAAGCTGATATCAGCCCTATTAGTGTGTGAAGATAGTGCAAAGTGCTTGGGCCCACTCATCGTTGCTTGCAATTATATAAAATAAATAAAAATAATTATTTTAATAACATTCCTAAAGTGTGGAGAAATGAAAAAAAAAAAAAAGATCTGATCATAGTGAGATTGTTTAAGAAACCATAATATTTCACTTTAACTATGTAATGTATTTTTTATATATATATATAAAATTTTTATTATTATTTTTTTTTAAATATACAATATTTTTTTTTTTTTTGCAAAAAGCATTTGGGTAAGTTTATAACTTTTAAAGAGTAAAGGAATCTTTCAAATAAAATGGTAGTTTATATTATGGCAATAAACTATTTATATTATGGTAATAAACATTTGGTTACATTTTGCGAATTGTCTAATATTATCGGATTGACATTCTCCACCCTGTCGTATTCGCAAGAGTCAAAGCAAGTCACTTGTGTCGTTTTAATGTAGTCTAAAATGTACAGCTCAGCATTTGTAATGTTGTAGTTGTTATAGAAGAAATGTGGCTTGATGCGTATTGATTCCAACAGTGCATGACTCCTCTATCGATCCCTTTCAGGCGATGAAAGCAACCCTCAGACTCTGCTCTTTTCTGCCACTTGCCCTCCTTGGGTTTATGATGTGGCTAAGAAATACATGCGCTCCCAGTATGTCCATGTAGACCTCATCGGGAAAAAATCTCAGAAAGCAGCCACCACAGTTGAGGTAAGGTTTTTTTGTTTTTGTTTTATTTTAACGTTTGTTCAATGTGTAATTTTTATGTATTATATAAAATCTGATCACAAGCCTCTGTTACAGCAATTAACATAATTAGACACCAGTTTTAAAAAGATAGGACAGTATGAAAATTGCTAATAAAAAACAAAAAGCCATCATTTGTTGGTACTGGGCCAATTTAGGACTATTAAGAATGTGACAGAAGTAGTATTTACAACGTGATGAGGGACAAGTGCCAATTATGTTATGATATCCAGTGCGTTTCAAAGAAAGGCCTATGCCTGCTCGAGCAACAGTGCATCAGCAAATTATCCAACATTCCAGTACACGATAGCATTAAGAACCTTCAGTAAACCTGTCGAATCTCATTGCATAAAGGGGAAAAGACCGAAAACCACTTCTAAATCTCGTGGATATCATGCTGTGGGACACTTTGATAAACCTTTGTCAATTAAAGCTATTTGTCGCTGCATTTACAAATGCAAATTAAGCCTTACGGGAAGCCATACGTCAATAGTGTTCAGAGGCGTCAAAGACTTTTGATGGTCAGTGGCACACTGGAATCAACAGCTGTAATGTTCTTGGGGTCGAAAGCTAAAAGGACCATCCCCCAGGCTTTTATCAGCAACAGATCCAAAAACCAGCATCACTGTGTGCATCGGGGTGTGCCCGTGGCATGGATGAATCGGATGCAGAATAATGCAGAAAAATATGTTCTTTTTGGAGCAACATATGCTGCCATCCAGACCATCTTTTTCAAGCACGTGCATTTTCCCAGCAGGACAACGACAAAACCGCATTAGATTACGCGCAGTGGAAGAATGGTGGTGAAACCTGCACTTGACCAGCTGGTGTCTTTAGTGCCCAAAGTGTTATTTACAGAAATGATGTTGCACATTGCTGAGCAATCAACTGTCCCATCTCATTGCCACTTCCTTGAACTTTTCCACATTCTGAATTGGAGAAGAAATTGACTTGTCATCAATTTAACAAATGGTCATTTGTATTGAAGACTGTGGGGGGGGAGAATCAGCAGCTATGAGACGTTATAGCAAACCCGGAAAAAGTGCCTCTATACTTACTGTCTTGTTGGGGAAATTGTTGATTAGTTACATAGCAAATGACACAATCTTTTTTTTTAATTAAAGCAATTAAACTGTCATTTCTAAATGAATCCATTTGTTAATGAAGGTTTTTTTTTTTTTTTTTACACGTATGCAAACAAGAATGACTTTCTTCCTTTTAGAAGTGACATTCAAGTTTTTGTTTTAATTACCATTTAAGTGATTTAGTGATAGACGCACATTCCAAAGTTTAATCAGATTATAATTTTTATTTCCTTGAAGCTTGAGGACAGATGTTATTTTTTCTCTTGCAATTCTGTTAAGCCAAAGACAGACGAAAATGTAAATAAGAAATGAATTCATAGGATTATGCAATTAATAGAATATCCTTTGCTTCTTTGTCATTGCTGTGATCTTCACGTTTCACTAACATATTTCTGTTTGTTTTATGGAGATTTACATATAATTCAGAATATTACTAGGAAAAAGCAAGAAAAAGAAATCGAACTCTTTAAGTTGTTTTAATAACATATTGCATGTGTTACTATGCTTGCTACTGGTTGTAAGAAATTTCCTTTGGGATCAATGAAATCCGTCCGTCCATCCGTCCGGCTTTTTCGTTTCTCTAGCACCTCACTCAGAGTTGCTGAGGTCTGACTAAATACGAGCATTGGAGGAACAAATGATTCAGGGTCATGTATTGAGACAAACATGAATTGTGCAAGTGTATTAAAAGTAACATCAGAAAAGCTGCCAGTACTAACTCGATGATGGACAACACAAATATAAACGTTCAGCCGAAACACTGCGGTGGAGATAGCCATGATTTGCAGCTGCTGTCTTTTGTTAAGTCTTTTTTTTTTGGCTTGCCTTTAGATACTTTTAACATCTATAATAAAATAATTTATTGTAAACCAGTAATACAACTCACCTCAAGCCTGGTGAAAATATTTTCCCAACGATTTTGTGTTTTTACACGAGCATCTTTCATAGATGTACACGCCCACTCATGAAAAGTTTCTGCCTATTGACTTTTTGCGCATGTCGGGACCCCTGGCCGCAATTGTCCCGCTGAATGGCACAAGGGGCGTTGCATTACAGGATACCATTGCCCAAATAAAAAAAATAAAAATAAAAAGTCATGGAATCACTCTATCAATTTGTCTTAGTTGTTCTGAATAGCCTCTAAGCCATCCTCTGCTTGGTGTGTGGAACAAGGAGTTGTACACCCTACATGGGTAGTGCACTAGCTTTCTATTTTACGTAGTATTCAATTCAAACCCTGAACAGTAAATTAGCTATTAATTAAAAATCTTGAAATGTCAGTATTATTAAACGTTACATACACATCATGTTGCGAAGCGTACGTTCCATAGAATCGTCTCATTTGCAACATAACTGAATCCTAGCAGGCGCCATAAAATCCAAGAGGAATCACACATTCGTACACCATCTAAGGCAAACTTGTGCATATTATTTTCTTCACCCATTTTCACCTGCTTATTTCTCTTTTCAATGAGTTACAAAGTCCATCACAGCATACTACATATGAAAATAATCAGCAGAACCTTGATCATCCACTGTTGTGGTAGTCATGAGTCTGAAAAAGATCTATTTAGGTTTCTTGTGCCTGTTGTAGAGGCTTGATGATAAATGTTGTGTGTCTGAACTTGAAAGAAGATGGTAAAATCGTAATTTTTGTGCCTCACCAATATCTCCTGTGTTTTAACCTCCGCTGGGGGTGTCTCTCATGGTAATGGGTATATCTCAGGTTACTTGCAGATGTAATTGTGGCCACAAGGAGTTTTACCCATGTATAGTATAGACTGAATGAAGTGCAATCAACAAATCTCAGCTCTTTTGTTTACCAAATTTTCCCTTAAACATGAGTGTTTTCTGGTCAAGATTAGTGAATACCTATCCAATGGCCTGCATTTGGTTGTCAACAACAATAAAAGGACCATTCCAAGTAACCATGCCAATGTAAATGAGTAGGCGGAAAATGCCCTTATTTCCTGAATCTATATCTGGTCTAACTGGCTGTCATGAAAGAATGAGGATGTGTCTGGGCAGATTTATTTTTCCTCCTTAGTATCGTTAGATCAAATCTTTTGGCATTATACTAACCTGCACATGACTCTCTTGGTTTCTATGTTGGTGGTGGTGTTTTTCATGCGGACTTTGTTTGAAGCTCTGAGTAATTATCTAGGGTTGAATCATGAAATGTAGAGATTTCAAGTGAAACGCTGTAAATGGAGCTGTATTATCATCTTTTAGTTTCCCCAGATTCCTACAACACCCAAAGTATTGGATGACGAAGGCAATTCATTAGTGTGTTTTTTTTTTTTTTTTTTTTTTTTGTGTGATTTGGATAAAAGATCAAAACATGAGTATGAGATTACTAACCAGAATTTTAGCTTCGATTTCCTATTAATTACAACAGGTTGTTTTCGAGCCGGCATGGTGGCTTAGTGATTAGCATTGTCGCCTTAAACCTCCAGATCCTCGGGTTCGATTCCTTATTTGAGACTGAGTGCATGGAGTTTGCATGTTCTCCTTATGGTTGGTGGGTTTCATCCGGGTTCTCCAGTTCCTCCTACAGTCCAAAGACATACAGATTAAGCTAATTGGCATTTCCAATTTGCCCGTAGTGTGAATATTGACCAGAGGTCCTACCAAGGTCATACAAATGAGAATAAATACAATGATCACCATTGGCGTCCACGGTCCTTATTTGGACTCTAGAGGTTCCTAGATGGGATGGATGGATGTTTTTAAGAAGCTTGGAACAGAAATAGAGTTAACCTACAAAAATTTACATTTAGGGATTTGGGTGACGCTCTTATCCAGAGCGACTTACATTTTTATCTCATTATACATCTGAGCAGTTGAGGGTTAAGGGCCTTGCTCAAGGGCACAACAATGGCAACTTGGTGGTTGTGGGGTTTGAACCTGAGACCTTCCGAACCGTAGTCCAATGCCTTAACCACTGAGCTACCCCTGGCCCAAAAATGTTTTTGAACCAAAACTAACCTCAAACTAAATGATGGAAATGTCGAAGAAAAAAAGAATTTACTCACGATCCAAAACCTAAAGGCTCATCAATCATGTTTCCTGGTTTGAGCTTGCATGGCTGCTTCTAGAAAGAGCTCACTAAACTTTGATAGTGAAACTCATTATGGTAGCAGCAGAATGAATTTCAGTGAAACGTTCTATCTGCTAGTTTAGGGAGAAATCTAATTGGAAGGAACTTCTTCAACAGTAGAAGTTCCTTTACCTCCAAAGGTTGGCATAGTGACTAAAACCCAATGCCAACACAACAAAGCACATCATCAGGGGGAGAAAAATGCTAAGTCTATCATCATACTTTAACCCAACTGAGCATCTCCTGGTGGACGAGGAGACCTTTAACCCACTAAACTAACAGTTGAGAAACTGTTAAAAGACTGATTACAACCAAGTGTTCCACAGAGCGCCACAGGAGATCTTTTCTCCCAACGGCCATAAAATTATACACTTCTCTGTAACATGTACACTATGTGGGTAGTCGCGGTAATAAACACAATAAATAACACAATAAGACAATATTACCTGTATTAATACTGTGATAATACAATATTACATACTAATGCAGTATGTAATACAATATTACATACATATATTAGATTCCTGTATTAATTGTGCAATATTTACCAGTGCTCTTAGGTCATATTTAGTGTGCAATTAGGTATTCAAAAAAGATTAGTGTGCAATATGGTACTTACTGTTTTAGGACCTTTTTATTACTCTTTATTTTCTACTGGATAACAACTGTGAGCAACTGTAACCAAGAATAAGCAAGTTCCCTCTGGGATTAATAAAGCTTGAATCTTGAATCTTTGCTGTGGTACAATCCTAGTAAAGCAACAGAAATGGTTACAACCTTGATGCATTTATTGCAAGAAAGGGAATTATAACCAAGTACGGTTGTGTAAAGATAGCAAGTTGTCCAGATATCAATATCAGAAAGTAGAAGCTGAAATTCTCATCTAGCTTCGCGTATTCTTCCGAACTCAATCCCAAATATATTGCACTTTCTATTCCGATACTTTTGAACAGGAGCTCCCCTTCAATCCTCTCTTGTTTTAAAATGAATATGGCTACAAAAAATAAATTTTCACACTCTGAATGTTCTGTCCACTTATCGCTACGCCAGGTCCGGTCTACCTTACTTCACATAATGCAATCTTGGACAACTTTTCTTTTCTAATTGTTTTCCAGCATCTAGCCATAGCATGCCATTGGTCTCAGAGGGCAGCCGTGATCGGTGATGTAGTGCAGGTGTACAGCGGCAGCCATGGACGAACCATCGTCTTCTGTGAGACCAAGAAGGAAGCTCATGAGCTGTCCATGAACACCTCGATTAAACAGGTTTGCTGAGTGTAATTGGCTAAATATTTCCTGATTAAGCCACATTTTAATAACACAAATAAGATTGCTAATTTGAATAGTAGAGAAGTCGTTCCTGTTGAGATGTGCAACTACGGCGTTAATGCAAAATGATTATAATGTTACAGTATTTGAACGTCATGTAAATGACTTGCATGTCTGTTATATTAGGAAACGTTAAATATGTACTTTTTATTCTTGTCCAGAGTGCACAGTCTTTGCATGGAGACATTCCTCAGAAACAACGAGAGCTCACACTGAAAGGCTTCAGGAGTGGCACCTTCGAGGTGCTGGTGGCCACCAACGTGGCTGCACGAGGACTGGACATCCCAGAAGTTGATTTGGTCGTACAGTGTTCACCTCCAAAGGTGAGAAAAAAACGTATCTTTTGACCTACAGTTTTGCTCTTGTTAATAATAGTTCAGTAAATGGTTACTATATTTAGAATTTAAAAAATGGGACATTTTTCACGTTCTGAATTTCTGATGGGGTTCAAATCTGTGTATATAAGGAATTAGTCTTACTAAAGTTACTTTTGTTTTTAGGACGTTGAGTCATATATTCATCGCTCTGGGCGAACTGGCAGAGCTGGACGAACTGGTATCTGCATCTGTTTCTATCAGCGCAAGGAAGAAGACCAGCTGCGCTATGTCGAGCAGAAGGCTGTGAGTCTTAACAGCACTGTCTGATCTGCATCCCACTAATTATTAATTATCAATACAAATACTTCTGGGATATTATTTTTCACTACTCTTGTTTTGTGTGATCCACTAGGGCATTACGTTTAAGCGTGTTGGTGTCCCAACTGCCAACGACATTGTCAAATCCTCCAGTAAAGACGCAGTCAGGTGATTTGTTATCTCAAGCAAGCTTGATGATCATGAGGCTTAAAATTACTTGCATGCACATTCGCCTTGATTTCATGGAACTCATTCAGTATTGTTGTGAATGGATTTATTATCTTAACACCATGACCATTTCTACAATCTGTAATGTTGTATGATTAGGCAAGTTAATTTGTCAAGGGCTTAAAAACCACTCGGACGCTAAACTGTGTAAAAGCGTTGTTGAGCTGGTTCAGCTGGAGCTGCTTTTCGCTTCGCGTGCACGCAGAAGACTTTGGTTAGGAAACCATTTGGTCTGTAAGTCATTTAAAGCTGTTATCACTTGTTGCAGGTTCCTGGATTCAGTACCTCCAGCAGCCATAGAGCATTTCCGCACAGCAGCCGAGAGGCTAGTTGAAGAGCGCGGCGCGGTGGAAGCACTGGCCGCTGCCCTTGCGCACATATCAGGAGCCACGACTCTGGAGCAGAGATCACTCCTCAACTCGGACGCAGTAAGTATCCCGAACCTCTCAAATAAGTCATCATTAGAGATGTTCAAACATTGTCGAGCCTTGCCTTGTAGATTCCTGTTAATGTTTAGCCAAGTAAAGCCACTTCGACAGATCATTTGTCCTGTTAATGAGTACGCCTTAAATAAAACTGCCGGTTCACTGTCTTTAAAATAAGCTTTTATTTCTCTCCAGTGACCTGTGCTGTCTGAGAGGACACATTATAATGAATTCTTTCAAAAGAATAAATAAACTACGAGGGGCAAACCAGGACTTGTCGTCTTATAAACAAAAGAAGAGATCGGCGTGCATCCTGTTAGGCGTGCTGCTAAGTGCCTCGTGGTTTCTATTACGACATGGTATCACTAAAATCTCAGACCAAAATGAAGAGCTGCAAGTATGATCTAAAATGTTGCGATTAAATTTCTCGTGAATGAAAGCGTTTGACCTTTTAAAAAAAGACTTTGCGCACAGCACGGTGATGAGACTCGTGGCTGCAGTATTATATTTGAATGGTGCAAACATTCGAAAGAAGGCCGCACTTCCGTAAATGGCGATCCCAGTCGAGGTGGTTCGTAGTTCGCTGAAGTAGAATTTGAATTTGCCTGCGGACTGGAGACACCTGTCCATGGGAACAGCTAAAACTTGTACATGCGATCATTTATGGACATTGCCATTTCTGGAAGGCCGAGTACATTTTATGTAAGGATGTAAGAGGCCAGGATTTTCCTGATCGTGTTGCCACGAAACTCGTGTTACATCAATTCAAACCCGAAAGTGCATTGAAACGTTGAAAGTCGAACAGGCTCACCACTTCCCATAAACGACTGTGAGCTTGGATTTGCAGTCGGCCAATGTTTTCAAGGGTGAATGTAGAATGGTTCATGTGGGGATTTCCCATGTCAACATGAACAGGGAATACTACTATCAGGTTCTGACAGCGTTTCAGATGTGAGGCAGGCAGTCTTGTCATGTCTCGATTAAATCATGTTCTGCTTCGATTGTGTCCAAGCACTAGTGAAACACTGAGGTAAATGCAGTAGTGTAGCAGGGGATTATATAGTGAAATAAAGGGAGTTTTAATGGAAAATTCATGACTGCGTTTGCTTTTCCCATCTATATTTTAGTTTATAATAAATTTGACTGATTGAAATTTTAATCCCTTTTTTCCCCTTCCATATTTCTCACAGGGTTTTACCACGTTAGTTCTCACCTGCTCTCAGGAGATGCATAACATCGGCTATGCGTGGCGAGGGCTGAAGGAGCAGCTGGGGGAGGAGATAGACGACCAGATCAAGCGCATGACCTTCCTTAAGAATAAAAAGGTGTGTAAGGAAACATTGTTAACATTCTTTTCCTTCCCTAGAATTATATTAAAGAGATGGTACGTTATGAAGATTACTAATTAATCTGTTTGTTTGTTAGGGGGTTTGCTTTGATGTCCCAGCCAATAAGGTGAAAGAAATCCAGGTATGGGAATATTTTATGTGTGTGTGTATGAGTAAGTGAGTGAAAGAGAGAGATTGCAGTCGGTGCAGAATTTGATATAACAAGTGAGGCATGGTACAAAAGCTTACCGACTCTGTACTGTAAATCTGCAATTCCCAAAAGTTCATTTCTCAAACTTATGTAAGCACACGCTTAAGTTGTGAAAATCTAGTTCCGTAGACTAACCTGTTGGACTCTAGGTTCTCAAATTTCACAACTTTTGCCCTTTTTTTGCTGTCAGTACTAGCCAACCTGAACGAAACAAATGAAAAAGCTCTTAACTTCCAAACTAAACACTGTCACGCCAAACAATATGCTTTTCACAGGACAAATGGCAAGATGGCCGCAGGTGGGAGCTGACCATCGCCACCGAACTTCCCGAATTGGAGGAAAGCATGAGGAACCGTGGAGAGCGAGGGTCTGGTGCAGGAATCAGAGGTCGTGGCGGATTCCGGAGCGGGTTCCGCAGTGGCTTCCGTGGTGGTAACAACCGAAGTGGAGGAAGGGGAGGAGGAGGAAGAAGAGGTGGAGGAAGAGGTGGAGGAAGAGGTGGTGCTCAGAAGAGGAACTTTAGCCAAGCCTTTGACTATTAAACATCTTAAACTTGCTCTTGAGTGACTTTTTTTTTTTTTTTTTTTTAGCCTTGATGACCTTGTCCTTAAAAAAAAATTTCCACTTGTATTTGGGGAATCAATCATTTTGCCCTTCACGAGAAAAAAACTGCTTTCCCAAACTTTGCATAGACAAAACCAGCTAATTGCCTTGCAATTGTGTACTTAAACAGCTATATTTAAGCCCATTCACATGAATGTGATTTTCATTAAAGTTGTCTTAATGCACAAAAAAAATTGTCTTAATTTTCCACCTTTGATCAGGTTAGTAGATCTAGAGTGGAACCTTGGATTGCGAGCAAAATTTAAACATTTTAACACATCTATATATATATATATATACACACACACACACACACACACACACAGAGAGATGTACTGTAGTATGCATGCGCTTTGTCTGCCGAGCGTCACATGATCACAACTAAGTTCTTCTCTCTCTTGCTGTGGGATTATGGGTAAT
The DNA here is from genome assembly GCA_030068275.1 of Clarias platycephalus. Classification (NCBI taxonomy): domain Eukaryota; kingdom Metazoa; phylum Chordata; class Actinopteri; order Siluriformes; family Clariidae; genus Clarias; species Clarias platycephalus. The sequence goes on along the minus strand of JAQQZT010000013.1, from coordinate 9,004,176 downwards.
CGTCTCCCATTATGTAGTACAATGCACAGTAGCTTCTCTTTGCTTCGAACACCAGTCAGGATTCTTTTCAAAGGTGAAATTTTTACTTTATATTTTTTATTAAATATTTTTATATTAATATTTATTGGTTGTGGCACGAATCATCAAAGTGTTCATTATTTCTTATGGGGATATTTGCTTTGATATACAAGCACATGTCTGGAACTAATTATGCTTACAATCCAGGGTTTGACCGTATTCATTTAAGAATTTTGATTTTGATTTTTTTGTCGATTCTTGGTTGTTGCGTGTATAATTCCACTCAGTAGATGCAGGGGTGTCATAAAGAACTACACAATGTTAATGTATAAAAAATATTTATTATAACAGCAATATAGAACTCGTTCTGAAACTAAGTGTCCAGTTGTCATTAGTGATTAATATGAACAAAAATGAAGGGAATAAAACCTTAAAGCACCACTCAGTCTTCATTTGGACAGGAAGAGACATCCTGTATGTTTTGCTGAAAGTCTTTAAAAGCTTAGTCATTTTTAAAAAGTTAATCTTTACAATACAAAAAGAAGGAAAAAAACAAACAAATGTATTCCCAGTACAAAGGCATAATTTAAAGTTTGATGCATACAGTGGGTGCCAAAAATATTGAGACTCAATATGAAATTCAATGTTTTAACGAGATTGTCAATTCTTTAATTATTATTATTATTTTTTAAATAAGGAAAGGATAGTGTTTAGATAGTGTATTGCATTTTATGCAATGAAAGGAGAATGTCATTAAAACATTGAATAGAGTCAAAAAGACATGTGCGTTACTCCGGTGTTCCTCCCTCTATCCATGCCTGCCTGATTGCTTCCACAAGATCATGTACAGAAATTTGTTCATTTATTTCAGCTCATTTGAAAACTTTAATTTACCCAGTTTTTGTTCAGATGTGTACAAATCTGGCTTGAGGAGGTAAAAGTCCTTCCACGTATTTGTTCCATGCATTAACAAAATCAACTGATTCTAATTAGCACCATTCTTCAGGCGGATAGGCGAGAACTAATTACGGACATCACATGTTTTGTGCAACTGTAATAATTATAATAATAATACATGCATATGTCGTCTTAATACTTTTGGCCAACACTGTACAGCACAACTTCTGCATTTAACACAAAAGGTTACAGCTTAATAGTGATATAACATTCTCAGTGCTATTCATATGCAATATTCATATACAGGCAGTCACGCTTATAGTTTTTTTTTTTTTTTTAATTTAGTCTGTCCAATTCTTTTTACCCCGATTTTCTCCCCAATTTGGTCTGTCCAATTCCTCCCCGCTAGGGGGCT
>JAQQZT010000013.1:8990165-9002746 GCA_030068275.1 Clarias platycephalus | reverse complement strand
ACAGCATCACCGGGATTCGAACCTGCGATCCCAGGTGATAGGGCGAGTGCTTTAGCCCACTGCGCCACTCGGAGGCCTCCACGCTTATAGTTTTGTCAAAGAATCATGGAAAAGGTCTGGTAGTTGTGTGATAGTTGACTTCAATTGCACTTTCAGTGTTTAATCTAGTGTAAATGTTATTGCAAACCGTGATTAGTTGTCTTGCTGGTTATATCAGACAAATTGACTTGTCATGTTGTGCCAATCTGCCTGGAAGGTGTAGTTGGCGAAATCCACTGATTGATCTGTAATTTAAAAAAACGTCGACATCGGGCTTGATGAGTGATGAAGCCTTAAAATTTATAGAACAGGTTTTTTTTAAATACTGCCAAGTATTTGAAAAAAAAAACATGATACTAAGTGCAATTAAGATGCAATGTATAAAGTGTAATTCATTACTAACTTACATAGACCCTCCATCCAGGAATTTGCAGGTCTCCAGCCTCTTTCATGCTCATGCACAGGGCTCCAGTGGTCTGTGTTCTGTAGGTGGTCTACTATCTATAATGCAAAAAAAAGATATAATTTTTTGTTGTACAGGTCCTTCAGTGTCACTTTCAAATACTAAAAGGCTTAGACCAAAATGGTTTAATGAATAAGTTACTCAAAGCATTAAGTCCATTGATGGTATTTGGTATACACCCTTATCCAGAGTGACTCATTTTTTTTTCTCATTAAACATCTGAGCGGTTGACAGTTAAGGGCACAGCTGTAACGTCTTGTTGGTCCCATGGTTTGAACCTGGGACTCTCTAACTACTGAGCTACACCTGCCCTGTATCCAAGTACATTAGGTTTGTGCTCCATTTGATATCATAACTAAGTATCACTGGTTCATAGCATCGCTCATTGCTTTAATAATACACAGTGCAGCGTGACTGAAATGTTACTTATATTAAATATGAAATCGTAATATGGTTTACCACTCTTGCTGAAGTTCCTACTTTAGTTAGTCGATTGATTAAGTATCTGATCAAAACCCATAATGTCATATGGCAGATTCAAGTTCACTGTTTTAATGGGATGAAAAATGAACACAGATTGAACAGTAGCTTTTTTACATGTAAAAGGTAATTGCTATATGTTCCAACTATAAAGATGTTTGAATTAGTTTTTAATTAATTTATTTATTTGTTGACCAACAGTTACACACATTGCATTTTCACAAAATATTTTCCAACTTTCTTGCCTTTAACACTGCTTCTGTCTGCTCGTGGTCTTCCATAGCATTTACTTGGACTTCTGTGGAAGAGTTAACATTCGTAAGTACTGTACAAAGCAACCTTTAGTATAAAACTGCCTATTATACAGTATGACCCATCATATCAAGTCAGATATTAAGCACATAGTTAGTTTTGCGCAATGGGTAACACTGTGAAATGGATCAAATTATATACTTTTTTTTTTTTTTAATTGGTTGATAAATACTTTATCTTCTTGATCCTTCAATACCATTGACAAAATGATATTCTAAAGCACTTTAATGAACACTATCCTAGCAGGTTACTCCATTTGTAAGAGAAAAGCATGCATGTTTTCACTATGGGAAATCCTGCTGTCAAAATGATTCTCTTTCTTACTGTCGTGTCATGGAATCCTCATTTAAACTATTAAAAATTAGATTTTTTCTTTTTCCCTTCCACATAGCCAATCTTGTAAACAAACTTGCAAAGGCTGTATCTCAGCACCCGGGCAGATACAGTAATAAATGTATTAGTATCAAAATGGATATTACCGAAACAGGAATCTGAAAATATGCATACCTCTAATCGCCCAAATTGCGACTCGGTAATAAATGATTTGATGTGATGGGTCTCGCATGTAATTTTTCTCTCACCATGTGCTGTGGCGGTGATATTGGCTGGGGAACAGCAGTAAGTGGCTGGGTGTTCTTCTTTCACTGATGGTATTGAATAGCAGTTTTTAGCAAACATCTCAGGAGCAACACCTCTGCTGTCCTCCTCCTTATACTTCCAGAAAACATCTGAAGAAGAAGAATAGAATTGATTATTCTAATATAGGACAAACTTACAAATAGTCTAATTAAAATGTTTGAACAGATGTTGGGTTAACTCATTTTTGAGTGATATTAGATTAGAAGTGTTAAGGTAAACCAACCCTGGTATCCACCATGTCAAAGCTGGACACTGGAGAAATGGGAGACCAGACACTGAAGGGGAAGTCTGAGCTCCCATGTGTGATTTGTTATATTTGCACCATTATTATGTTGGACTGTGCAAATAAATTTTAATCAAACAGATGTATTGTTTGAGTGTTTACAATGCATACATTTTGCTTAATAGTTAATATAATTCTTTTACACAAGGTGGATAAACAAAATTGCATTCCAATAACTAGAATGTGGAGCTTTTCGAAAATCAAATGTCAGTAAATTCGTCCGTCCTTTATCTATGCCAGCGATCCCGTGTAGGGTTTGGTTGGGGGCCTTGGTGGACCTTGGTTAGGGCAGGGCATAAACGCACATGCTTCATACACTACAGGGGTATCTGGAAATCTCAAGTCGCCTACTGTATGTCTTTGGATTGTGAAAGGAAGGAAGCAGGTTTACCCAGAGGAAATCCATCAAGCATGGGGGCAACATGGCGAATTCCATGCACATACGGTATACTGGCAGCAAGAATCGAACCCATAGCCAAGAAGGTGCGAAGTCTACCAACTATGGAGCTACCAACTAAGCCTTGTCTGTGTACTGGGCTATTAAGCTTTTGTATAAACTCTTTAAATCTCCCTTACAATATCTAAATGATACAAATTACATATTAAATAATCAACAATTTGGAGCACAGTAGTATTAAATCCCAACCCTTGTGTTTAGCTGTAGTAATCTGGGAGTTGCTATAGCATGTAATAGTATAAACATTGTGTTTAATTGTGCTTGTAATCAATTGACAGGAGCGTAATCTTTCAGTTCATGCACTGCTGTCGGCTCCTTCATCAACTCTTTGCTTTGAATGATTCTGTCATCAGTGACTCTGGATGAAAGTATCAAATCAGTACATTTTAAAAGTAATGCATACGTTATGTATATTAGCTGTCACCACTTGCCTTTTCTCTTCTTTGGCAATTTGCTGTTGGGAAGTAGAATATAGACTCTAAAAGCGTTGTGGCCTTTCTTGATGCTTTTGTCACGAAGCTCTTGGACATCTGGCAGGGAGTTAAGAGCACAGCGGAAGTTGGCTTTCCAAGTCTTGGGATCTGGTTTGTCTATTCCAGGTTTGTATCGTCCTTGTAGCCATAATTAGGGAGAGGGAAAAACTGTTATTATTTACCTCTAAGCAGTAGTTATTATATTTATAGCTTTAGTCATTAATATGACAAAGAACTCTTAAGAGATCCTCTATAACACAAACTACAACTTAAATAGTGTCTTTAAGCAGTTAAGTGTTTAAGGTTTTCTTTATTTCAAATACCGCAAATGATTTGGAAAATTATATTCTGTTAAAAATGTGTTTGGATTTTTATTCCTTTGGGGCAATAAAAAGAACATTTAAATGTTCATTAATTTTTTTGTTTGTTTCCGGACCCCAGTTTAGGCCTCTTCCACATGGTTGAGATTTCACTTCATGGTAAATGTGTAAATACAAATACCAAAAGAATCAATGCAAAATTTTCTATGTTGTGATGCACCAGCACAAATTCAATTCACAAATTCAATGCACACTTTTTTTTTTTTTTTTTGGGGAGCATACCCCAACCGAATGTTAGAGATGGTCTTAATCAGGTTAAGCTCCATGCATTTTATTTTTTAATAAGATATAGTGACATATGCTGTACCAAAAAGGTAAGCCTAATATTAAAGTTTTAAGATTACAAAACTTAAATAATAGCTACTCTGTCCCAGCACTTAGTACAGACTACAGGAATTATTGCTGTAATTCAGTGTATAAATTTTTTGGCTGCTAGCCTCATATCTGACATGCTCTCCCGTGCATGAAAATAAAAACCTCCCACTCTTGTGATTTTTTGTTGCTCATATATTGACAGTACACTTAAAGTACAGTATTACCTTTGAAACTCCCTGAAGTTTTCTTTCTCCTATACAGAGCTGTTTAAGTTTCTGCACAAGGTCAAGAATGTATCTGCTCCTTCTGAATAATGAATTTGGTATTGTATGGTAGTAATACTTGTAAATTGTACGTCTTATTACCGGGTTCTGGAACTTGAAATATGACTGGTCATCAAGCTCAGGAGTGTATCAAATATCATTTCGTTTTAAGCAAGTAATTGATATACTATAGCCCAGTCATATGGGCTCACAGTTTGCAACAGTATCTGCATGTGCTGGGGAAGCCATGCTGAGGCGTAATTGGAGACAGTGTCCACTGGTGCCTGGACTTGTCTCTTACCTGTATGGATGGCCCAGTTTCGGAACAAAGTGGCGTCCTTGTCTATGTTCCAGCCATGACGAGCGGCATGTTTCCATGGAATCTGAAAGACCTGAGCAGGCTAAAGATTGACAAGGTTGGAAAAAAAAAATAGAAACAAAGCTGTCAAAAAAAAAAAGTCTTTCAGTAGCAGTACAGTATGGTTAGTAAAAATATGAAGCTCATAGACATGGGATATGCATGAAGCCTAATAATTCCAACCTTATAACTTTATCCTATTATTCTTGTATGATTAAAATCACAACAATCTGATAAGATGGTATGTGATGCAGTTTCTTTGTGTAAGTTGGAAAATCTGAGAGCCTTGAAGATATTGTAAAAAACAGTGTAAAATACTGCATATGACTGTACGTTTCTAAATTAGAAATGAGACTAGAAAAACTGCATTTGAAGATTACAAGCATTTCTTCGGTGTTATCAAACAGCACAAAGTGATCTATGCACTTTTTTAGATGCTATACAGTATAAGTGCAATTCTCAGTTTAACATTTCATACTGTATATATACTGTATATATTTGATGAAACCCCGATTATTACTAGGTGTCATGTCATAGCACCCCGGTTTTCTACAAACGAAAAGCATGATTTGCATGTCGTTTACAAGCATTGAACATTTTTATAAAACGCATAAGAAGTGTGAAAACATGAAATTGATTCTTACTTCATCTAGCCATACAACTCCAGGATATCTCCCAGATTTAATCTGTTCTTCCAGCCATGGCCGTAAACGCAGGCGACCCTGGTGCATCTTTGAATTTTGGTCCTTCTCAACAGACGACTGCAATTTTGCCCTCCTTCTTTATCCTGTGTAGTTTGACAAGTCAGCAATGCTTATTTTTTTGTTCAAGTTATTTCCTCCTATCGAGGTTCGGATTACACACAATGCTTTAAAGAATGTTTATACCAAGTAGGTCTACCCTGACTACGGTGTGGTAATTTGATGATACTGATAAGACATGCTTGTTGCATAACTGTGATCATGAGCATGCAATCACTTCTGTACACTACTTTCTAACAATTTGCTGACATTAAATACAGTTTGCAATAAAAAATATACAAATGATACAAAGAAATGGCTTACCTCTTGCTTAGAATGTTGCTTTGTGCAGGCGAACAAACAGCCACTACTCTTTAGTGAGGCATAGCTTCTTGTTCATGCTCTGTACCTGCTCCAACAGGTTTCTGCTGTTTCCAAAAAACCTGCCGGAGAATTTCTCTGGTAGTGGATGACCTAACCACCCGCCCAATCTTCAGTTCATTGGAACATTTCACAGTTTTTTTTTCTTTCTTCTTCTTCCTCATGCAGTCGTGGAATTACTGCCTCTAAAAAACTTTATAAGAAGGGAACTATAGGATTATATATTAAATATTGATATAAACTATATTACCAACTGTGGGTGTTAAATCATAAGGACAACAATTTTAAGACACTCAACACATGTTTATTGCATATTTGCTTCAGAATAAGATCATATTCTATATTATACATTAGTAAATATCTGACTATAGTGTTTAATGGGAAATGAAATGTTTGTGAATTAATGAAAATTTGTGAACCTTATAGTCTGTACCATATTAAAGTAAATGAAAAACTACCCTAAAATGCACAGATGGCATCTGGCAAATCAGAGGCATGGTGTTTAATTAGTGAAACATCCTAGCTCCACCTTTTTTCCTGGGAACTGTTGGGTAACGTCAGGTAAACAAACTGAAGGTAAGACGTATGGGGGAGAAGAATGTAATAAAATTAACCTTGGGCACTTTACATTAGTCAGGTTCTGGATAATGATTGATCAACACCTTGTTTACATATTATAGCCTCACCAAGCCCTTCATTAAGAACACCTGTACACATAGACATTCGTGCAGTTGTCCAATTATGTGGCAGCAGTCCAATGCAAAAAAGACCATGCAGATACACGTCGAGAGCTTCAGTTAACATTCACAGTATCCAAATAAATAGTAGATTGAAGAAAGGGGGTGAATTTTGTACCATTGATGATGGCATGTAGACCCACTACGTTAGGTACACCTGTTCAACTGCGTGTTAACGCAAGTGTCTGATCAGCCAATATATCAGCGCCAATAACCATTGTTAAAAGTGCTAGATAAATAAACCTGAATCAAGGTAATCTGAAGGGCATGAATGAATGCCCAACACGTCGCACCTTGAAGCCTTGAACTAAGCAAACTAGTTATTTGTTTGTTTGTTTTTTGTTTGTTTGTTACTGTGCAAATGGCAAAAATTTTAGGCAGGTGTGAGAAATGCTGTAAAGTAAGAATGCTTACATAAAAAATATATATATATATATTAAAAAATTTTATTATTATTTAGTGAAATGCAAAGTGAGCAAACAGAAAAAAAAAATCTAAATCTAATCAATATTTGGTATAACTACCTTTCGGCTTAGCAGCACGGTGGCTTAGTGGTCAGGACTGTCGCCTTGCACCTCCAGGGTCCGGGTTCTATTCCCGTCTCTGTGTGCATGGAGTTTGCATGTTCTCCCTGTGGTTGCAGGGTTTCTTCATTAGCCTCAGGTTAGGCTAATTGGTGTTCTCAAATTGCCCGTGCCCTGCGATGGATTGGCACCCTGTCCAGGGTGTACCCTGCCTCGTGCCCGAAGTCTCCTGGGATAGGCTCCAGGTCCCCCGCGACCCTGAATATAGGATAAAGCGGTATAGAGAATGAATGAATGAAATTGCCCGTAGTGTGTGAATGTGTATGTGTGTGTGCCCTGCGATGAATTGGCACCCTGTCCAGCGTATATCCCGTCTCGTGCCCTAAGCCTCCTGGGATAGGCTCCAGGCCCCCCGCGACCCTATATACAGGATTGAGCGGTATAGAAGATGAGTGAGTGAGTGAGCTTTTGGCTTCAAACTAAAATCAATTCTTACACTTGTGCATCTGAGCAATGTCAGGAATTTGTAGGATCAGAGTCAAGTGTATGATTAACCAATTATACCAAGGATGTGCTAATGGTCTGGTGCGTGTACTAAGGTGATGATGTGGAAAACAGTTTCATGTCACAGGCTACGGTCCTACTGACCACAGCAACAAGATACGATGTAGTTATATAATGCATCAGCAAGACTCTCCCAGGCAAAGATTTCAAAGCAGATGGGGGTTTCAAGACGTGCTGTTCAAGCTATTTTTAAAAAGCACAAAGAAACAAGCAATGTTGAGCATTGTAGATGCACTGGTCATCCATGGGAACTTAATGCAGCAAGAAAGATATATAATGCTTACTTCCCTTCCACATTGAAAGATGTCCAGCACTGCCATCTGCAAAGAACCACATCTGCTGATTAACAACAACTCAGATCAGAGTTCAAGTGGCAGACATATTTAATGTCTTCGGTATTAATATACAATGTTCAAAACAATGTTAATAGACGAAATAGTGCCTGGAAGAACAGTTTTGTCAAGTGCATTTGCAAAAAACAACAAATACCATCCCAGGTAATCAAGACTAAACCAAATGGACGTGATTAATAATCTCAAAGAAGATTATAAGACATATCTGTATGCCTTCTGCATTGTTTTACACTGTAGAAAGAAATATAAATGATAAAAGAGCATGGAAATATGTTGCGGCGTGCACCAGTGATGGGCATGTCACTCTTGCTCACTCTGTAGGCTCTCTAGGTAGGCAGCCTCCCGTTCTGCAGGTGTGTGAAGGGGCGGGGCCGCTGATTAACAACAACTCAGATCAGAGGTCACATAAATCCTTCTCAGAGTTCAAGTGGCAGACATATTTCAATATCCAATGTTTAGAGGAGACCATTGCAATGGTACCTCGGCATACGAGTTCAATCTGAGCCGTAGGCGAGTTCTTAAAGCGAAATTTTGTTTGGCGAAATGCATTTTCCTATAGGAAATACTGTAAATGCAGATAATCTTTTCCAGCCATCCAAACATATTTCCAATATTATCAATTTCTAAACACCATAATCATATTTTTACATATAAAAACAATAAAAAAAAAATTAGAAAGACATGGAAATGAAGCAAAATGTGAAATAAATTGAAAAAAATATTTTACTTCACAGAAAAACAACCAAAAATATATATATCCTTGCTTTTGCTTGGCTTTCCACCAGGGTTGGGGCCATTCATGAATTGAATTGAGAATGAATGGTAAATTCCAATTCACTTCCTTTAATGGAATTTTAATTGGAATTGAATTGCAATGTCAGGAAACAGAATTGAAATCAAATAAATTCCACTAAATTCCACTTGAGTTGCTAAATTAAATAATTAGACTTGATTTGCTTAATAGTTTATAGTACATTAAACATTGTAAATCACATAAACAACAAACATATACAAAGTATTGTATGTTTAGTATGTTAAGCATGATCATTTCACAAATTATAGTCATATTGAAAGAGGTACAATGTTAAATATGATTCTTTTTTGCATGTGTCACTGCGTGTCCCCAACAAGATTTTCCTAAATTACATTTCCCAAAATTCCATGCAAGGTGAAGGTTCCCATTTTGAGGGTGTAAGTTTGAAGATTTTCCTGTTAATTTGAGTGAAAAGAATTTGATGGCATTTGGATAGCATTTTGTGTATGATCTTGGACTGTTTTGAGAATCTGATTTGTAAAAACACTTACATATGAACAACATTTCCACAAAAGAATCACACAGATATAATTTTATCCTTAGATAATAAATGTGGACATTTGGTTATTTACCAATGTAGAGCAAAAATTATTTTGTTTATGTTGCTGCATGCATAAAATTGTGCATGGGACAAGAAGATTTAATACAGTCTATATCACTTAATATGTCTGGCACTTGTACTACACTTTCTTTACCTTGTCAGGCATCAATGCTCAGTCCAACAATTGAGCCTTTCCAGTTACCATCATTTAGTTAAATGAAATAACTGGTTGTGGTCATAATATGTCTCGTGCTGTGTGTAGTTTTTGGAGACGCATGAACATCAATCACAGTGATGACCTAATGGTGTTTTGTTTATTTGTTTCATTTTCTAAAGGAATCATCCTGAGATTCTTAGTGACACAGCTACACTCACCAACAAAATTCAGTCTGGACAGAATGACTTGCTTGACCTCACTACAAAATTGCCAGCCACCAACCGTCATCAGTTACTTACAGATAGCATTGTAGACTACATTGTTATTGGGATGCGTCCTTTGTCAACTGTTGAAGACAAGGACTTTTGCAAGATTCTCCATTTGGCTGAACCTCGTTTTACAATTCCAAGTCGCAAGCACCTGAGTCAAAAGCTCATTCCACAATGTGCAACAAAAACAGCTAAATGTACTGATGAAAAAGGTTCAACACATATGTGTGACTGTTGATATCTGGTCTAGCAGGAACATGCGATCATTTTTAAACTTCGAGCTTCATACAGTCATGCTTTTCATACAGCAGAAAATATTTTTCAGAAATATGAGAATATACAATTGCCACATACGGTATTTCTAACAAAGTCTCTGTCATTGTAACCGACAATGCTGCAAACATGGTGAAGGTTTTTTTCTCTCTTCCCAAAAATGGGTATGGAGCTGAACTTCAAGAGATCAGTATAACTGATGAACTGGATTATTTACCACCAGAGAGAAGTCCATGCTTTATCCATACTGTCCAGCTTGTGGTTCACGATACAAGTAGGTCCTTTTAAAACTGTGATGGCAAAAGTGCAGAGGCTCACAAGTTTTTGCTACAAAACAACAAGTGCAGGAGAAATTCTTGAATGCCATGTAAAGCTCCCAGCTGCAAATGCGACAAGATGGAATAGCCAGCTGAAAATGATGAGAGCATTTCTTATGTTACCTTCACATGTTTTGTCAGAGCTGCAAGCCCCTGTTCAGTTTACAGTTAATGAACTGAAGCTAATCAAAGAACTTTGTGAAACTCTGGAACCCATTTGATGAAGCAACTGAAAAATGTCAGGCTGATAAAGTTATAACTGCAAGTTATGTTATTCCATGTGTTCGGGGTCTTCGTCATGCTGCAGAATCAATGAAACCAAATACAATGAGCACAATTATAAAATCCTCGGTTGAGAAACGTCTATCTCAATTTGAAGATATGGAGTGGTTTCACTTGGCTGCAACCCTAGACCCAAAGTTTAAACTTGACTGGTGCATAGGTGAAGAAAGACAAACCAGACATTCTAACAAAGAAGGTCATTTCACTCTCTGCACCTTCAGTTCCAACTTCAAAAGACTGCTCTTCTCCGCCATAAAAGAGGTCAAAAACGTTTTGCATTCATGGACCCCAAGTTCCCTCTACATCTACACAGTTACCAGCATCAGAGGAGGTAACAAGTTACCTAAGCCTACAGTACCATGTCACAATGAAGAGTCTGATCCTCTCCTGCACTGGAAGGACAACCAGAGTCGTTTCCCCTTTTTGGCTCAAATTGCATGCCAATATCTTGCTGTACCTGCTTCATCTGCGCCTGTATGTGTAGTATACTGTTTTTAGTATTGCAGGTAAGATATTTAGGCCTGAGAGATGCAATCTTAGTGATGCCAAATTTCAGGAAATGATGATAATTCGATGCAATAAAAAGTGAATGAAATACATCAATGAACATGACTCATTTTTTTGTGAGTTGAGACATACAGTATATTATGTGGTAATCATATATTGAATGTATAGTATATCCAAAAACTTATCACCACTGTCATTCAATTATTAATTCATAATGTACAGTTCTCATTTTTATTTACTTGCATTTGATCAACTATATTTCATACATTACTTGTTATTTGTAAACCATCATAAATAAAGTTAAATTGTATGTCTTTAAATGCAATCACAGTTAAATGCTCAGAAACAGAAATAAACGGAATTCAGTGGAATTTCCCTGAATTGAATTCCACTTCCTGTAATTCCAATTCAATTCCAACTCCGTTTCCTGTAATTGTTGTTGAATTCCAATTCCATTTCCTTCTTTGAATTGGAATTGTTGGGTTCATTTCTGAATTGACCCCAACCCTGCTTTCCACTGACATGGAAGTTTTGGACAACTCTGGGCGTGTGTGCAACTTAGCCGGCATTCAGTTCAGCTTGATTCTGTCGATTGAATGCTGAAAATGCTTCGCATGCCAAGGCAAATTTCTTGCGAAATTTCAGTTCTAAAGGTGGGGCATTCCTATGCCAAGGTACCACTGCACTTTGGAAGAACAACCAGCAGAAGAGACTTGCTTGGGCCAAGAAAGACAAAGAATGGACATTAAATTAGTGGAAAACTGTGCTTTGGTCTGATTAGTCAATTTTTTTTTCTTTTTGGTTCTAAATGCCAAGTCTTTGTTAGACTTAGAGGAGATGAACCGAGTCAGTTCCTGGGTGTGTGCTTTAATGGTGACAATGTTGGTGACTTAGTCAAAATTGATGACGCACTTAACCAGCATGGCTACCAAAGCATTCACAAGGTTCACAAGATCCTAGGTTCAAATCCCTCGACCACCAAGTTGTCCCTGTTGGGACCTTAAGCAAGGCCCTTAACCCTCAACTGCTCAGAAATATATTGATATACATGTAAGTCACCCTGGATAAGGCCTAAATGTGAAATGCTTACATGCCACCCCAACTGGTTTATGTTAGGTTATGTAAGAGATATTTTTCTGCAGTAAGTGGTGCATCATATGACTACAATCACCTGATCTAAATCCAATTGAGATGGTTTGGGATGAGTTGGACTGGAGAGTGAAGGAAATGCAGCCAACAAGTACCTCTAGGTAGAGGCGTAGCAATAGGGCAGGCAAGACAGGCAATTGCCTGGGGCCCCCCATTTTGAGGGGGCCCCGACAGCAGACCATTGGAACAATCTGAAATGTCATTATTAAAAACATACACGCAACATGCAGCAATATATCCGCATCTCTCTAGAGGGCTCCCTCTCGCGTTACGCTGGATTTGCTTGCTTTTACTTCGTGATGCGTCGGCCGCGGTTTTCAAACTGGCACAGCAGCACTTATTACTAGACTTTTTTTTTTTTTTTTTCATGAAAAGGACTTATCCATCTGGCAGCCAAAAGCGGAAAAAAAACAACAAGAGGAGGAAAAGAGGAGACATTACAGCGGTAAGTTAAGTGATGGAGATAATGATCATTGATGACTTAATGATAATTATATGACAAACCAGTGTT
>JAQQZT010000013.1:8948877-8962275 GCA_030068275.1 Clarias platycephalus | reverse complement strand
CCGAGGTGCCTTCTGGGAAACTGGGTCTACAACCAAAAACTACAAAATACACTGCCCTCTAGTGGGCAACCCTCACAATTATAGAGGGCTTAACAACATCTACTGTAGAACTGCTATCCCCTGCCCCTGATGTCCACAGCCTTCGACCTCCTGCAGGGGGCCCAATCTTCACCGAATTGGACCTCTGTAGTGCCTACCAACTAGGGAGGTCAGGGATTCACATCAGGGAGGGGGATGAGTGGAAAACTGCCTTCAACACCCCATCCAGTAACTAACTATGAGTATCTGGTCACGTCTTTTGGGGTGGCTAACACCCCGGCAGTCTTTCAAGCCCCGGTCATCGACATCCTCAGGGACATCATCAATGTCTTTCCCTTCGTTTAACTGGATGATATTCTCATCTTCTCCCTTTCTTTAGGAGAATATAAGCTACATGTTTGCCAGGTGATTCAGAGGCTTCTTCAGAACCAGCTCTTTATCAAATCTGAGAAGTGTGAGTTTCACCGCAGCACAGTGGCTCCAAGAACACCAAACCGCAAGTGCTCTCGCATCAGTTCTCTCCAGTCCAGGAGCAATATATAAATTGATCTATAAATATTTCACATCTCCTTTGACATCACCTATGACATGAACTCTGACCTTGACCTGTCAAAATGAAAGCTGCCCTACATATTTTTTATCTGTTAGGATAGCTCTGGAGCTCTTCTACAGAGCTCTTTGGTGGAGGAAGGAGTGATTTCTATTTTGATAAATTGCATTTAATCCTACTCTTAAAAAAAAGTAAGAGAATTCACCCAGGGCCTGTATTGACTAAGCGTTTCAGTGTAAGAAATTGTGGGCAAAGATTCTCAGGGCAAAAAAGACAGAAGGTAACCTGAATGCATGAAAACAATTAAAATTGAACATTAGATAATTGAGCTAGAGAGCATGCAATAATCCAGCAACAAAAAACTATTCCATGGGTGCAGAGTGCCCTCCAGAGGCTATCCCTGATGTTAATGGGACTGAGGAGGAATAACAGGGCTCTGTTATTCCTCCTCATTCCTATTAAATTCAGGGATAACCTCTGGAGGGCGCTCTATATCAATGATTTTAGGAAGGCATTAGAACAGGACTAATAAGCATATCAGTGCTTTCAATAAGCATAGCTGGGTTATGCAGCTTATGTCTGAGCAATTTTGGGAATCATTTACCACAAAAATGCCTTGTTTTTATCCGTGTCTAAATTTTACCGTATATTTTTTCACTATTTATTAAGGAAATCACTAGTTTTTGCAATTTCGTTTCATTTTATAAAATCTTCCACTTAAACTCCTTTTCTAATTTTCTGAATTTGAAAGAATGACTTAATTTCTCTGCCTAAAACAGCAAAGAGGATCATTCATGCCGGATCCATCTGGAGCAACAAAACCCCAACAAGTTATGTTAAACACTTACCATGGGTAACATTGAGTGTTTAGTCATTCTTCCTCCTTTGTTAGTAGTAACTAATGTCTGTGATAGTAACGTCACTAGTGTCTGGGATAGGTGTTTATTAGATAACAATCTGACAGAGAAGATTATAGCATTGGAAGAGCGCATCCAGATTTTAGAGAGGGATAGTGAAAACCGAAAAAGTAGATTGAATAAAGATTAAAACAACTTCTTGAAACAACGCCAACTTATTAAACTTCAGTTTTATTATTTTCAACAGTGAAAATATAAACTAATCCCAGTAAAAATATTCAGTTTAGCTTTTCAAATTAATATCTATTGGTGCAGGTGTTTGTTTACTTTAGCAAGTAGCTTATTAGTAGCTTATATAGATTATTACATTTGGCACATAACTGTTCATAACATTGCTTTTATTCAACATTTGGATTTTAGCGCATAATAATGTTCTCAAACTGAATAATAAAAAAAAAAAAACTGGTTTCTGGTCCTCCAATGTATAAAATGGAAATATATCCTTAAAAAGTTCTGACCTACTGTGTGTACAGACAAAACCTTTATTTTATTTATATAAATTGGAGTACCTTTAAGGGCAAAGCTGTCCCAAAAGCATGGGACTCTATCAGTATACAGTAGGTAGTCAACGAGAATGCCTATTACCTCTGTGGTCACCATAGGGGCAAAATGACAGCAGCCAAAATAAATCAGTCGCATTTCAAAGTCATTCGTGAAATGACCACTAGGTGGTGCAAAGTGACATTTTCAGTCACCACAGTTTTTAATTAGACCTAAAGTCATTAAAAAAAGTCCTAACAATATGTTGTATCAAAGAAATACGACAGTGATGGTAAGTTCCACATCCGAGTACTTTATAAAACAAACATGAAAAATCAGAACCAGAGTTATGGACATTTACTGTACAATAATGAGTTTTAAGATGATGGGACAGACGATCAAGTTTACTAGCTGACAATTTTATTTCTACGAAGAACTGTTATATAACCTATCCCTGTTTGTATCTGTCAATTGTTATTATTTAAAAAAAAATACTTTAAAGACATCAAACTATAAATATAGAAATTAATGGAAAAATAGACTTTCAGAATAGAACATTAGAATGACTAAGAAAAATAAATTGTATTACATTTGTGTAAATATTTCATTTGAGTTTTAGGAATTTTGTATTAAATAATATTTATGATCAGGGCCTCTTATTCCTATTTATTTTACAGTAGGTTGTTGGTGTTTTAGTGTTACTGTGTGTGCTTTACAATGTCAGACAACATTCAAATGCAAATATTTCACCCCTCCCCAGATGTGAACATGTCTCTGCTGTTCACACCTATACATTCAATCTCAGCATATTGTTTTGTGGAGGTTGACTACCTATTGTAGCATTTAAATAAAGTTAGCCCTTTTGGATACAGCTATAAGCATCGACTAACTGGTAGAGGAAGTGTCGCAGTTATGTATAATGATAATTTAACCATCAAACAAAACAATGTACATAAATTAAATGAATTTAAGTTTTCTATATGTGGAGGTATCCAAGTACTTGGATAGTAAGTAAGTAAGGTTAAAAAAAAAAAAACTTAGTCCAGAAGCGACGTGGGGCGGGGCGGAAGTGACGACAGTTTTAGGTTCAGGTGCATGCGCGAGAAACAGAGAGTGAGGAAAGAGATCCAATGATTTCTCATGACTTCTTTTTGTACATGAACAGCAGTGAGCAAGGGTTGAGGTGAGCTGACGAGGAGCTGGACCCAACCTGAGCTGCTGTGGGTTTTATTAAAGGAAAGAAAATTGCTGTGGGACCGAGCTGAACGCCAACGTGATACGAGAGGGGCATCGCTCAACACGCTTGCTGAGAGTGTGTTGCGTGAGTGTTTGTCTCCTTCTGAATAAAGCTGGGGCGCTGTGAGTTTTCAAAATTTCCATCCAACTACAGTTGACATCTGTGAGACTACTCTGACAGTATTTCTGGTGTACTTAAAAACAAAGCGGATTTCAGAACAGGTAACTTCTGCCGCTGTTGTTTCGAGAAAGTTCTCCACACACTGTTTTGACGCGTTGCTGCCGCTGTGTGGACATGAACAGTATTGAAGACTTCTTGATGCCCTTGTTGACAGTTCTGTTTTTTTTTTGTGTTATGCCATTGCGGAGAGACTTATTTTTTACTCTGTTGATTTCATGGTGAACCTTTTGGATGTTCTGCAGTGTTTTTTGCCTCAAGACTTAAAAAAAAAAAAATTTTCTTCTCCGACGGACTCTGAAACAGACTTTCTGAACTGGGACTAGAGCTTGCTTTGGATTCCAACTGTCCTTGGTTTTTGTGCGGAATTATTCGCTTGGACAGTGATTATTCTCTTGGACAGTGATTAAATGTACTAGAGGTTGGAGACGTAGATCTCGTCATTCCACTAGTCGTTCAAGATGCATCACAGAACATAATCTTACCCCTACACTGAAATTCTACGACTACATAAAATTGGCGTCACGAACAGGATCATACTTAGCCTAATTTTTTTTGTTATTACACAAGAAAAAGTGAGCAAGAAGAATGGCAGAACTGGAATGGCTGAAGAAGGCGTTTGCTGAGATGCAGAGGAGGTTAGCAGAGCTAGCCCAATCTCTGGATCATCCCAGAACGGAAGAGAGAGAAACTCTGTCATTGGTAAGGGCTGTAATAAATTAGCAAGCATCCGTTTCTACCCCCCCAGCAACGATTTACATCCCAAGGGATCACAAACTCACTGACTTCACTGGTATCACCAAGCCTGGAGATGGAGGCGTGGAAGAATGGATTCTTTCCATTAAATCAGCATTCCGTGTGATGAAGTTGCCAAATAAAGACCAGGTGGAGCTGATTAAACAGCACTTAAGATACTGTGAAAGTCATGTTAACAGAGGGGGATAATAGTGTGGAGTCCATCTTTAAACCACTACAGGAAACCTACGGAGACAAGCACCTGGTGAGACTAAACGTGCATACGTGTATGACTTATGAGAGAAACTTTATATATTGAAGAACAGAGAGGCTGGTCGAGGTTCAGATGAAGAGAGTGTTCTGAAGGAGCAGTTGGTCCTGGGATTAAGGGATGATTTTGTCATGCGCACTCACGCCGCGACCAGCACTAGGACCCGAAAGTAGTACGGCCGCGATTCCGGAAGCATAAAAGGAGACAAAATGGCACATCACATCGCTCAGTCATTGAGTTGCCCATGCTGGTTCCGACGCTTCACATTGTATTCGTGAGTACTCACCTATTTTGGGTCTTTCTTCCTGACGAGTGTGTGTTTAGAACGTGGGTATATTTGTGTAAATCCTTGCTCTCGCTCCGAGAGAGTTCTAATAATATTACGTGTGGTTATCCTGCCTACTCGCTCAACTTCTGCATTTGGGTTCACCATCTACGCTACACGGGATAACTGCTAAGTCTTCTGCTTCATCCAGGTTAGTACGTGACAGATTTATTAAGAAGCAAGATGAAACGAAGGATCAAGGAAGAGCGAAGTTTGACTTTTGTTAAATTGACGCATGATGCCCTCACCTGGTCTGAGGAGGAGGAAGCACAGAAAGGATTTTAAAACCCCCAGTGCGAGCGAGGGCAGCAGTTCACACTACAGTGGCAACTCATCCCCACTGACATTAGAGAAAGTGCACAGAGCAATCGAAAAGATAGCTGCATGTCAAGAAGAATTGTACAAAATAGGTCATAGTCAAGGGAGAACTGGTGTTACGAGATGCAGTGAAGCACAGTAAAGGTGAGTACATCTGGTACACATGCAGTGAGCCAGGTCATACAAGTAGACATTGTGGGTGGAATAAAGAGCTAAAGAACCATGGCACTGCATCATCACAATCTGCAGGTGCAACTGAGGTGTCAAGAGGGGCTTCATCGAGTGACACTATAAACCCCAATGGGCCACAGTGGTCCGGGGTCATACGGCTGATTGGAAATCAGAAACAATAAGAAATAACGTGTTGGTGACTGTTTGACTGTGAATGTAAAAATAGTAGGAGTACCCACTCGTGCTAGCTAGACACTACCATCTCAAATTCTCATTTTAAACAATATTTTGGAGAACAGGGGAGACTGTTGTCATCTGCTAACTGGATGCATCTTACTGCTACAAATGGTCTAGACATTCCAGTCCTTGGGTGCTTTCAGGTGGATGTAGAGTGCATGGAGAGTCTGCTTACAGGGAAATGTTTTTTTTGTTTTTATTTTAGTTTTTATGCTCACAGAATCCAAACCAGATGCAAAGGAGATGAAAGGATTAGATTTAATTGTAGGTATAAATGTGCTTAGTGAATAGAAAAACCTTGTACTTTCGGGAAAAGAGTTAAACAGAGAGTAAAACCAGCCCACACGCAGATGCCAATGTACAGAGAGTGATAGCAAGAGTGGAGGAGGATGTGAAACTCTCGGGCCCTGAATAAAGAATAGGATTTGTTAAGGTGTCTGGGAAGCAAGTTGTGACTATCCCGCCTTTAAGTAAAAAGATTGTGGCAGGTCATTGCACTATACCACACCAAAAATAGTGCCCAAACAAGTGGTGGAATTTGAGGAGAACGATGATTACATGTTAAAAGACATGTGCAATGCAACATTAATGTTGAGAACCAGCCGGAACAACTATCAATTCCAATCCAAGTGAACCAGGAAGGACTGACACACATGCAATGTGAAGAGTTAAATGCACTACTGACACAGTACATGATCTCGTCAGTCAAGGCATACTGAAAGAAAGTTGGCCTTTCCGTTGGCCTCACCTGCAGTCATTGTGATAAAGAAGGACGGAGGGGGTTAGTTTTTGCTGTGACTAGAGGAGACATTATCAAGTCATATTCAAGGATGCTTACCCCTTCCCCATGTGAAAGAGTCATTGGATGCTTTAGGAAATGCTAAGTTGTTTTCCACACTTGATCTCAAGGCATGTTATTTCCAAGTGGCAGTAAGTGAATCAGACCAGGAGAAGACTGCTGTCACCACACCGTTCGGATTGTTTGAGTGAACACGGATGACGTTTGGTTTTTGCAAAGCTCCAGCCACCTTTCAACGATTGATGGGCGCAGCATTGGGTGACCTGGCTTTTGATGTTCTCTTGATCTACCTTGATGATATTATTGTGTTCTCAGAAGAGTGGCGTGCCAGGTCGCATTCAGCCACCTAAAGAGTAGTTTTATAGCACCTCTGATTTTGACTTACCCTGATTTCCAATGTTCGTTCATATTGACAACACGAACGATGGGAGCCGCAATGGTCTTGGACCCATACACAGCCAAAAGCAGGTGGTTATAGAACATGTCGTTGCCTACGCGAGCCGGGGCCTAAAGGAATCTGAAAGAAATGGTAAGTACTATAATGCCTTCAAGTTGGAGTTACGAGCCCTTAAGTGGGCAGTAACCGAGAAATTCAAGAGTACCTGATGTTTTCAAAGTTTCAAGTAATCACTCACCACAACCCCATCCCATATATGGAAACAGCCAACCTCCAGTCCCAACTAAAAATCAGACTGCACTTACCACTGCCTAAGCCCTTGTACGACACTGGTTTGTCCATTATGGGTGTCCTGCACGATTGCATTCGGATCAGGGGAGGTGTTTGAGGCAAGCGTAATTAAAGAGCTCTGTAAGTTGTATGGGATTAGAAAAAGTCGCACTCGTCCTTATCACCCGCAATCGAACGCACAGTGCGAAAGATTTAATTGTGCAATGCATGACATGCTGCAGATGTTACCTGCTAAAAAAAAAATAAAAATTGGAAGACTTACCAGAACTTGTGATGGTTTACAATAGCTATGTTCATTCGTCGACAGGCTACTCTCCAATATATCTAATGTTCGGATGGGACGGGAATGTCCGTCCTAGGCGGAAAAGATCTAATCGATGATGAAGTGAATGATTTGGATGAATGGGTGAAGAATCATCATGACCGCATGGCATGTTACGCCATTGCGGAGAGACTTATTTTTTGCTCTGTAGATTTCATGGTGGACCTTTTGGATGTTCTGCAGTGTTTTTTGCCTCAAGACTTAAATTTTTTTTTTTCTTTTCCAAGGGACTCTGAAACAGACTTTCTGACCTGGGACTAGAGCTTGGTTTGGATTGCAACTGTCCTTGGTTTTAGTGCGGAATTATTCAGATGGACAGTGATTTTTTTTTGGACTGTTCTTTCTTGTTTTTGTGAGAAGAAGTTTTCTATTAGTTTACCCTGCCATATATGGATGTTTCAGCACCAATCCAGTTCTGCGGTCAGGTAAAAGGTAAACATTGAGTTATGACTGTTACTTAGGTATGTTGGTTGTTATGTAAAAATCTGTGAGGTGAGATATAAATATTTGCTGTGCAATATATGAACTGCACAGTTTGGTTAACTGACTATCATTTGAGTTTTTTTGAGAATTGTTTCTTTGGTTTGAATTGTTGTGGAAATTACAGCTATAAACAAAGAGCCTCTAAATGCAAGTTAAATTAAGTGAAATTTATTTACTTATTTTTATTAATTTATATTCATTGCTCGAAGGTAAACGTTTTTTTTTATTTATTTTTTTTAATTCTCTGTGATTTTTGAGTTTTCCTTTGCACCTACCAAATACTGTTTTGTTTCATATAATAAATTGTAAGTTCTGTTATCTTGGAGTAGGGGCATTCCTCCTGTCTTGTTGAGCGATAGAGGGAAAGAAGGTTTTATATGACTTCTTACTCTGTGAGCTGCCGTGTACGTTATTAAGTCCAGAGTTTCAATCCTCATCAGTCGTGTTTACAAAAGGTAAAAGCACACCTAGCAAGGAAGATAAAATCATACTTAAGTAATTTAGGTACAGGAATTTAATGTACTAGATCTTGTCATTCCCCTAATCGTCCAAGATACAATACATCACAGGACATAACCCTGTCTTAACCCTACACTGTAGTGAAATTCTACCATTACATATACTAATATAACAAAGATAGCCACAAATAATAAGCCTACCTAGTCAATTCTACTAATTATTTTACTTTTTTTTTTTTTTTATCCAGAAGACCCTCTGAGAACAGAATTTATGTTTTGAGGTTCATTCAGGTTTGTTGACAGTGAAGTTACTTCCCAGGGTGTCCTCATATCTGGTTTTCCTTCTGGCTCGACCTTTTAGTTATGCTGTCATAGTTAGTCCTTTCGGAATCCCTGCTTGTAATCTGCACAAAAATACATTTACTTTGTACATTAGTGACTGTGACCTTACCTACTGAAGCTGTTCTCTTTTTTTTTGTCTCTCGGGCTGGATGTTCCCTGACCTTGAACTCCTGAGAAAGGATCGAGCCCAGTGCCCGATGTGACGATCGCGATTTAACTGAGCCGATCGAGCTTCCCTCTGGACGCATCAGCCCTTTTTAAAGACTGCTGGGGGGGGTGCAGCACTGAGTGGGCCGATTGCGCTGGAATACTGGCAGAGTTATAATGCTGCAGAGTTTTTTTAGCCCGCAAAAAAAAAGTTTGAGCGAGTGAGTAGTGCTCTGACATTTAAGCATGACTAAGTACATTTAAATTTTGCACATTCTTACAATGATTATGCTGCGTATATTTAAAAAATATATATGGAAAAAATAAGTTGGAAAACAAAGTTTAAATAACTGTGCTTTGAAAATAACAATGAACTTAAACTTACAGCCAAAACATTGTATTGGTACTGTCTCACCTAAGTAAAAAATTTCAGATAGGCTCATGTAATGCCATTTTTCATAATACTGTAGTAGTGGGAGTATAAGTTATCAGCTGTGTTAGCGATCACTGCACAGTTTATATAAAAGGGTAGAGCAGAGAGAGAAAGGTACCACTTTTTTGTGTATGGGGGAACGGAGGCGTGAGAGGGAGAAAGACCGGAGAGTTTTCTGTGTGAGTCAAGCCCGGTTCCGAGTGAGAGAGGCCGGTTATAGTTCTGATTCTGTTCGTTTTGTTTTGGCGTGACTGTGGCTGACAACAGTCAAGTTAATAAAAACTCTATTGTCGTACTTGTGGTGTGATTTCTATAGCGATGATAGCATGACAATACTTAGTGATTCTTATATCCTGATCCTGTCACGGAAGTTGAGCACGGGGAAAATCCCGCTAGAGTTTCTCATTGTAAATCCGTTTTGCGTGCAGAGGATGGTAATTGCAGAGGTTTATGTTCTGCGGAGCGAACGGAGGTCAGCGCGCAACGTGAGTTTTCTCTCCGATGAACGCGGAAGTACTTAAGCGAGGAATGACAGTCGCCTTGCGGGGAATGGGACAGCAAAGGATAAACAGAATTGTTTTACCAGGCAGGTTATTAGAATACACGGAAAAACACTGGGCAAAGGATAGTGCGGGGCACACGAGTGAGATACTGCGGCACTGAATGGTTCATAGATGATTGAATGATTAAGTTCAGGTGTGCGTGAGCAACAGGGGAGCTTGCAGGGAGAAAAACCTGGAGTGGAGTTTAGGGTCTGGAAGTGCTGGGTTGATCTGGCTTGCTCGTGACAGATCCATGCTTTGATTTTTATAAATAAGCATACACATTTATATTTTCATCAGAAAAAATAAACACATTTGCTAAATACAATTTCATGCCCTTTTATGTAGTATCTGATACTTTTTAAAATTAAATTCTTTCAATGATCTTAATTGTCATTCAGATAAAACTTGATCAATTTAGATTTCACATGAAAAGACATAAACCTGGAAGGTGTGTTATTATAAAATGCTTTTTAAGAATTGAAATTTTTTGCTTTTTAAGCTTTTTTTTTTACACTAATTTTTAGTATGAATAGTCATAAAGAAATTTGCATTTAAAATAATTGTTGTTTAAAGCAAGACAGTATAACGCTGTAAAATGGTCATTTTGGGGCACATATAAAATCGCCTCTCCAAAACGGCTGAAGTTAGCAACTTGACATTTTTAGGGAAGCAAGATTGGTCACTTCCATATTGAATAAACTTCAGAAGTAGCTTCTTTGACACACACATTTTCTATATTATATGTATAACATAAAAAAAGAATAAAATCAGCACCAATACTGTGTTTTAGCCATTAGTATATTTTCTTATAACATAGTTTTGGAAAATGTACTATGACACAATTATTTTGAAGTTTGTTTAAATTTTGTTTCCAGAAATTGGTAAAATCATGATGTTAGTATGCTTTTCATATATGAACTGATGTTACTTTTTTTAAAAGTATATTTGCAATGATCTATAGAAGAGATGATTAGATTTGTAATACACTAAAGTGTATTCTTGTTTTTTTTTTTACACTAGGGAGGCCCAAGGACCTGCCAACACTGCCATCAAGAGGACAAAACAAGACAGACGCATACCATGGGAGTGCAAAAATCCTGTGATGTTTCCCTCTGTGTCACTGTTGACAGAACACTGTCTGCATGTGTTCTGTTCATTTTCATTTCATGTTTTGTTTACCATAGTTTAGATTGCTCTGTTTGAATTATTGCTGTTCCTGATCTTATTTCTTATGTCTATATAAATAAAATAATGTTTTTGTCTGTACATTGGTCAGAACTCGCTCTTTCAATTATCTCTTTATGGTTCATACATTGGAGGATGTCAGTATGTTTGTATGTCTGTAAGTCTGTTTAATGATTTTAATGAAACTGTGCAGTCCTTTGGTATTTGTCTGATGTTAAATTTGTGCCATAAATTAAATCAAAACATTGAGTAGAAGAGACATTCATTTTGTTATTGGAGGATCAGGTACAGAACAGTTTGTAGGAATTTCAGTCCTCAACTACTGAGTGACTGCATGAACAAGTCATCAAAGAACATCTGCATCAGCAAAGTCAGGACCATTTTCTTGGTCAACTGAAACTGTCACCAGTCAAGACACGCAGCCCAACGACGAGATCTCCAACCAGAAGCAGAGCGCTTGGATGAGTCAGACATGTCTGAAGGGCAGAGGGGATCTGCACCACTGGCACCTCAGGAGTGCCATGTGTAACAAGTAGAAAACTTACAAAATTATAGAGAAACTATGCGACCATTGAACAGGAGGCCCTTGCTATTAAGTGGGCAGTTGAGAAGCTCCATTATTATCTAGAAGTGTGACACTAACCAACCACACTCCTCTACAGTGGTTGGCAAGGGCCAAAGACACTAATCCCCAAATAAAAAGATGATTGCCCTCTCAAAACGCTGAGCCCTGTACTCACCAGCAGGGGTGAACTTGAAGCTGAAGGGTGGGTGCTGTTATGGCAGGCTGCTCAGCAGGGTTGGGGTCAATTCAGGAATGAACTCAACAATTCCAATGGAAGGAAATGGAATTGGAATTCAACAACAATTACAGGAGTTGGAATTTAATTGGAATGGAAGTGGAATTCAATTCAGGGAAATTCCACTGAATTCTGTTTATTGCTGTTTCTGAGCATTTATTTGTGATTGCGTTTAGAGACATACATTTGAACTTTATTTATGATGCTTTACAAATACCAAGTAATGTATGAAATATAGTTGATCAAATGCAAGTACAGTGAAACCTCGGATTACGAGCATAATTCGTTCCGGAAGCAGGCTCGTATTCCAAAACACTCGTAAACCAAATTTAATTTTCCCATAAGAAATAATGGACATTCAAATTATTCATTCTACAGCCCAAAAAAATAAACACATAAAAATTATTAACACAAAATATAAAGTAAAAATAAAACTAATTAACCTGCACTTTACCTTAAAAAAAGTAAAAATAAATCCAGACAGATAAGTGGTTCCATTTATGCACACAGGCGCTGTGTGTGTGTGGGTGTTTCACCGGCACGGTGTCAAATTACGTGCGCGCACACACATAACAAACACACTCAAACACTGACAAACACTAAAGACAGAGAGAGAGTGTGTGTGTGTGAATCGGCGCAGTGTCAAATTACGTGCGCGCACACACATAACACATACTCCGCAGCGCAAGAGAAAGAAAAAAACACACACACACGGATGTTGATTATACCAGTAAGAGACGAGCACTAAGACTCAGCAGGGGAGACGATTACCCGCAGCGCAAGAGAGTGAAAAACTGTTGGCTCAGTTGTGATCACGTGACGCTCGGCGTCAAATCAAGAAGCGCATGCGTGATACATGATACTCGGTGCTCGTAAACAACTTAGGTGTAAATGATTAGAATGTGTTAAATATGTGTGTAAAGCATGTCCAGTGGATGGTGTTTGCTAATGTCTCGGGTGTAAATGTTTGAGATGCACTACATGGTCTGTGGCCCATCAACAGATATTTGTCCAGCCTATTGTCCATCAACAGACACAGAGGGGCACAAAAATGTATACACACTTTCACAATTGTTATCTGTGGGCTTTTTTAAAAACTCAAATTTAATTATGACTGCAGTGTGTAGGACACGCAAGCACTGTTCAGATGGACCTCTTGTAATGGGAAGTGGATGGATACACAAGAAGTATCTGTCTGTTCTACCATCCATTCTGCTTATACAGTTGAAGATGAAGATGAGGGTGAAATTATAAGGTGCATGGACTACAAAGACATTTCCATGTCCTGCACCTGTGACTGCATACAACCAGCACATGGGGGTTGATCTCTCTGATCAGCTGTTACAGTACTGCACTGCACAGCACAAAACAATGAAGTGGTACAGAAAGATTTTTCTACACTTCTTGGACATTGCTGCCACCAATGCTTACTCTGCATGTATGTTTTACTTTGAATGTCTGTCTTTTTTCATTTTGTACTGTTCCTGTTGCAGTTTTACCCTACATGTATGTTTTTGCACAGTTTATATTCTACACTGTTTTTAGTTTGCACCATTTTACCCTGAATGTTGTTTGCACTTTTTGCATTTATTTTGAACTGTTCCTGGAATTTTTGCAAGTGAATCTTAAGTTATTCTAAATAAACCACAAACAAATAAATATGTTCTGTCCTCAAATTAGTTTCTTGTAACACTTTCCTCTGTCCCATACCTGACTGAAAGGGGTAATTATACAGCTCA
>JAQQZT010000013.1:8868637-8880587 GCA_030068275.1 Clarias platycephalus | reverse complement strand
ATCTATCTATCTATCTATCGATCTATCTATCTATCTATCTATCTATCTATCTATCTATCTATCTATCTATCTATCTAGGATTATTTCTCTAAGACCTTAACAGGTTCTTAAATAAATGCTTTATTATTTAAACTTACTTTAAAAGTACCTTATATGCAATACTGTGAAAAGACTTGCACATATAGCCTATTCCATACTATCGTTAATACAAATTTTGTATGTTTATCATGTCTGCATTACTATGTACAAATCCATTCATTATTTCCAAACATAACTTTGAAAATAATAAATAAATAACATTACAGAAAAATATTTGCATGTATGTAAAGAATGCAACATCGTGCATGACAGGCCATTTTTCAGACGAAAAAATAAAATAAAATAAAAAATAGGCTCCTGGGTTTGGAATGGAAATAGAAAGCAGCAAGTGTGACAAAGTTACCAGAATAACTCATATCCTCGAGCATACTCATTAAAATATACACTTGTTCTTCTTACAGTACTGTGCAAAATTAATGGGCTTATATAAAAATAAAAATCTAATAAATAAATATATAATAAGCCATAAGCAAAGATTAGAATATACATTTTTAATAAAATCAACTTTTATGTTTAAAAAACATGTTTAGAGCACAAAAGAATAATAAAATAAATACAGGCAATATTTTGTTTGAAATCTCTGCTTGAAAATAATCAATAGTTTTAGATACAGATTTGCGCAGTTTTATAAGTAAACAGTTGGGAGGTTTTACTGAGCGTGCTGGAGTTTATATCAGAGTCTTCTGGTAACTTTACACACATTATATTTTCATCTAAAAGCTGGTCTGTAATGTAACGATGTTGATTTCTTTACATTCAAACAAATATTATCCTGTAATATTGTTTATTTATTCATTTTTAAGCTATGTCTGCTAATAATGCAGATATAATAAACAAATATAACTAAATGTGTGCTAAGGATAATATGGTGCCTAAGACTTATTTTGCTTTAAAATGTCTTGGTGCTCACAGTACTGTACATGTGAATAAACATTGGTTTACAAGTAGTTTTGCACTTCTTCTTTTCAGAACGCAATGACATTTAATGACTACTGTAGTAATTTTGTGATTGTGGAAGGCCCAGCACTTGGCATCATGAGACTGATGTTAAGTGACTTAACTCGTGGCATGTGTCAGCATATCCCGGACAAGGAGTATACAGTGGGTTATGGCCTGCTTGGATCATCTTTGGTGAGCTGGTGGATCGGCCTGGTGCTCTGCACACTCTACATTTGGTTCTTAAACACTGAACGCATTGCCAGGACAAAGGACCTGTTTGTGCGCAACCTTTATGAAGCAGCGTTCATTGACCAGTCTATGCTCCTAAATGCCAAGTTTGAGATTGTGCTTCAGCCAAAACCCATCAAGTAAGTAAAAGTGTACTTATTTTTATGTATAATGACAACTGAATTAGAATTAATTAACATTCTTAAATTATCACCAACAGTGAAAAGGAGAAGGTGACCATCTACCTCTGTGCAACCATGTGGCATGAGACTGCAGATGAAATGTTGAAGATGATCATCTCAATGTTCAGGTATTCTAAAGGGTTAAAGAGTCTTTTAATTGAAAACTTCCTTGATGAACTCAAAATAAATGTTTTCTTCTGTTATCTTCAGGCTGGACAAATTCCGACCAAAGAAAAACAAATTTAATGATGTTGTTTTTGAGTCCCATATTTATTTCGATGATGCTTTCCTGACCAAAAATAACAAGCGTTGTGTCAACGAGTATGCTGAGACACTGGTGGAAGTCATCGAACAGGTTTATATGTAAGTAATTATATTGATATTAATATTGCAACACTTACTTGGGTTTGGAAAGAAATGCCAAATTTACGTTTAGGTCTTTGGCAAACGCTCTTATCCAGAGCGACTTACAAGAAGTTTAGCTTTGAAGTTTCCGTCATTGGATAGATACTTACACTGGGTTTAGAGGTTAGAAATTAGGAGATACGGTAGGTAGCTCTCCTTATTTTGCTTTTGTTTAATGACTAAGCTCAACTTCCAAGCCCAAAAAAGTTCTAGTTTCAGAAGGGTTCAATTATTGGGCTGCATCAAGTAAAGAAAACAGTAATGTGTCCATAAGAAAAGCACCTGTTAGTGAGGGTAGAGGGGGAACGGGCTTCAATTTGTCAAGGTGCAAAAATATTGGACTTTGGAGCAATTGGAAAAATGTTAAATCCTTGGTCTGTTAAATCCAAGAATATCCAAGAATGACGAGCATTTCAGGTTAAGTGGGGAAGTGCATGAAGCAGTACACACATCCTGCATAGTGCCCACTGTACAACCCTTTGGTGGCAGTTTTATGAACAGCAGTTGCTTCAGTTGGTCAGATCCTGGCTTGTCAACATTATATGGCAATAAAATGCACTCAGCTCATTACCTTAATTAACTAAATGACTATGTTACATAGAATTATGGTGAACTGCATAGGAAAACAATCTGTGATTTGAATATTTGAATGTTCTTTGAATTGTTTTTTCAATATAATCTGTCCCTAAAATCATAAATATTGGCAGGATAGTACAACAGTCCTCGAGGATCCGGGTTAAATTTCCGGCCAGGTTCTATTGCCACCTCTGTGTGCATGAAGTTTGCATGTTCTCCCCGTGTTTGGTTTGTTTCCTTCGGGTACTCCGGTTTCCTCCCACAGTCCATAGACATGCAGATTTGATAATAGATGTTCCCAAATTGCCCATAGTGTGTGAATGAGCATATGAATGTGTGTATGTGTGTGATGGATTGGCACCACGTCCAGGGTGTATCCCGCCTTATGCCCTAAGTTTCCCAGGATTCCCTCCACATTTTCAGTTGTGGGTTTCTCTGCCAGCAACTACCTTCAGACTGTATCACAGAGCGGCTGCAAGAAGGTAAAGCCTAGCTCACTAAGCATAGGTAAAGTACCATAAACTGCTCAAGGATGGCCAGATGTTGACTCTGGTTGAGGCCAACAAGGGTCTTGATGCTGCTGGGGAGGAGCAAGGACTCATTGATGGTGTATCTTGCTCCCCTCCCAGGTTTAGTGTAACTCTCTGTGGTGTTCATAAGAAATGAAGAAGTAGGAGGCAGGCTTGGGACAACTCACCAGGAATTTTTTATTTTTTATTTTGCTTGTTTGAGTGCTATTCACCTTATTCACCTCACTAATCATGTAACTCAGGGGCTCTCACAGGGACATGCAAATTCTCATACAGTTCAGCTCTGCTCTTACTTACTCACTTGCATGGCACTTTCTACTCAGTGCTGCTTACTGAAACACAGAACACTTATTTCTCATAGGCAGATGCTGATCCCTGTAAAGCATTCCCCAGACTCCCTCTATTAACACAGTATTGTATGTATGTGTGAGGATTGTGCATGTGTTTGTTCATTTCTTTGTTTGGAAGTCAAAAATTTGGCATTGCTGGACATTTTATTAAAGAACGAAATAAAATAAATACTGTACTAATAATAATATATAATATGTAATAATAATAATAATAATTGTTCTTCTTCTTCTTCTTCTTCTTATTATTATTATTATTATTATTGTTGTTGTTGTTGATATTATTATTATTATTATTATTATTATTATTATTAATAATAATAATAATATTATTATTAATATTAATATTAATATTAATATTATGTTCATTATTAAGGTTTTACTGCATTTTCAATGGAAAATGTGATTGCGTGTGTGTGTGTGTGTGTGTTTCCTAATAATATACAGAATATTCACAGAGGATAGCGAAAGTGTATTTAGGCACAGAAATCTTCTTCCTGATCAGAAAATCTTCCAAGCACCATACGGCTGCCGTCTGCAGTACACACTTCCCCACGGCAACAAACTGTTTGTACACTTTAAGGATAAACACCAGATCCGCCACAAAAAGAGATGGTCTCAGGTGAGCCGCTACACACTAACCGTCCTCCACAATTATTACTCTTATCAATTGTAGCATGGTGTAATGTTTCCGGAACACTCTATACTGGACCTTTTATTATTAGATCTGTGTTATATTATGGATTGGATTTAAGGGGAGTAACAGGGTTAGTTCTGGGCTGCATCTAATGCAAATTTAAAATGCAGATTTTAAAAATTATTTTTCTTTACAATATCTATGTTTGATGTCAACAATATTTATTTACAATTTTTTTGTGTGTAGAATTTTAAGTTACAAATTTCACTAAATCTAAATGAAGTAACACCGAGTGCTTCATGCCACAATCCAAGCTGACAGTCTATTTTTCTTATATGATTTTTGTTTGATCATTGTCGCAGCTTTAACTTAAACCATACCGTCAGTATACTAAGAGGTTATCATACTTACAGAGTCTCATTGCAGGTGATGTTTTCCTTTCTTTTTCCTAAAGATCATGTACATGTACTACCTCCTTGGCTGGAGGCTGCACAAGAAATACTATGAGATGCAACTGGAAGGTGATGAGCAGATGACAAATGTTGAAGACCAGTTAAAAGTAAGTTTGATTATCCTATGGTGACTGCAATACACTTATTTTCATAATCTAATAATGATTGATTTTCTTCTACAGAAAGCCAAAGAGAGCACGTATGTTCTGGCTCTAGATGGAGACACGGATTTCCAGCCTTCAGCTGTCATGCTTTTAGTGGATCGGCTCAGGTTGTACCCTGAAGTGGGAGCTGCTTGTGGCAGGATCCATCCCACTGGCACAGGTGACTGATAATAATAATAATAATAATAATAATAGTGTGGCACTATATTTACTGCCAATGTCTTCATGGTCATATAGTATTATACCTATGAATTAAGAAATGTTAAAGCTTTGATTTCATGCCAACATAAGTACGGTTTGTTAGTATATACCAGTTTGTTTTAACCAAATTTTATTCAATCTCTTGTAGAAAAATGTGCACAGTTTGGTGCCATGTGGCAATATCTCTATGGACATACTCTATGTTCTAGCACATCACCATTGAGCAAGTCATATTTAATATTTGGATATATTTTCTAATTTGCTTTTGTATTTTTAGTTATTTACATGTTTTTATTTACACGTTGCTGTAGAAAGCAACATAACATTACAAAAAAAAAAACTGAAAAAAACTTGTGCCACACAAACTCTTCACCAAAGATTTCCAAAATTCACCAACATTTCACCTTTTTTTTTTTTTTATTATTATTTTTTGGGTATTTCCAACAGCTACCAGATGGAGTAATCCACAGACCATGCAGTAAGATGCAAACATCATTAAAAGGCCTAAGGCCAGATCAGGGTCATAAATGAACACTATGCCAAACAAAATATGAAACGAAAAATGTCTGCAACACATGAAACACTCTGCAGGAAGGCAATCAAATAATAAGAATTAATTAATAACAATTATATTATAATTATAATAGCAATGGTCACACAGTATAAACAGGAAACAATAGAGCTTTAACTGTTTTTTCGCAGGCCCTATGGTGTGGTATCAGAAGTTTGAGTATGCTGTGGGTCACTGGCTCCAGAAGACGGCTGAGCATGTGTTTGGATCGGTGTTGTGCAGCCCGGGCTGTTTCAGTCTGATGCGTGCGGAGGCACTAATGAGTGACAACGTTATGAAGAGATATACAACAAAAGCAACTGAAGCTGGGCACTATCTACAGTATGACCAGGGTGAGTAAAATGTAGATTATGCATATTCAGAAGTGGTTATTGGTCTTGCCCTTTTCGCATTTAGATTAGATGGATTTCCTTGAATTTCATGGTGGTATTTGCTGGTGCATCTTGGGATATCAGCAAGCATCTCCCTATCCCAAAAGAAATTTTTTTTAAATGCATTTTATACTTGCATGTCGCCGTTATTATAATGAGTGCATATTTTCATCAAAAAAATTAATTTACATGATAAGTTAGCAAATAATGTGTTTTTGTCATGTTGTCAATATAGAAGAAAGTGAAGGGACATTACAAATGACTCCCTTTTTTATTGCTGATTTCCATACTGTCCCAACCTTTTTGGTATTTTGGTTGGAAGTTTCTGCTTGTACTGTATGTCTCCAAGTTTGCTAAGATTTTTGATTCAACATAGCACACACTGTCAACTGCTGTCAATCTGAATTTGTAAAAGCCTTTTGATGATTTTACAGTACGTATGAGGAGAGCCTGAGAATTAAACAGGAGGCCAGCCCAGTGGTCAAGATAAATTTTTCTTTAGAAGTCATAGAGCAAAAAAAGGTTATTTTAGTTCTCTTGATGAATTACATTTTATTGGCAAACTAATTTTGAGTGCTATGACAAAAGCCTTGTGTGCAGCCTGACATCTGATCTTCCCCAGCCACCAATATGTTTATCTATATATGGTCTGATGTATTCTCGCTCTGTGTACGCAGGTGAGGACCGCTGGCTGTGCACACTGCTCCTGCAGCAGGGATGGCGAGTGGAGTACAACGCTGCATCTGACTCCTACACCAATGCTCCACAGGAATTCAAGGAGTTTTACAACCAACGGCGGCGCTGGGGCCCGTCCACCATGGCCAACACTCTGGACCTTCTTTCCAGCGGCAATATCACCGCGAAACTGAACAAGTCCATTTCACGACCATACATTCTGTACCAGACTATCACCATGGCCGCCTCTATCTTGGGACCAGCGACAGTTTGCCTCATGATTGCGGGTGAGTTCCATTACTGTATCTAGACAGATAGACAGACAGGCAAGAATGTGCAAGGAAGAGCATTCAGATTAATACAAATAAAACATAAAAATATTCAGGATGAAAGTATGATAATATAGTAATATTGTGTAAAATGTGAGTTAAGTTTGTATGAACGACTTTATCAATCGTAAAGATGATTAAAGTCATCTTATGACTTTAATGACACGATGAAGTCATAAAGATATCATTGAAAAGTTCTGACCAATGTAGAAACAAAACCTTTCTTTAATTTGTATTGATTATAACTCATATTATGAAGTTTAATAGATTTTAATTTATTTGATGAGACAGTGAAAAATTGTGGTTGGGTGGGGTAGGGGAGTTTGTTCAGTCGGCATACTCAACCCCAATGTTCAGATAACCTTCTAATCTTTCTTCAGTATTAGGCACAAATGTTAAACACTGATGCAATTATGAAGGTAGTAGTTAAAATACAGCAATACATATGTGCATAGCATTAGTTATCTGTTTCTTGTGTAAAATTCACCTCTCTTTTCAACAGGAAGCTTTAAATTCGTCTTCAACGTAAACGCCAATGCTGCTCTTGTGCTGGCGATTGTTCCTCCTGTAATCTACATGATTCTCTGCTATTATCTCGGGCAGGCAAAATCAGACTTACAAATCAGAATTGCGGCCGTCTTGAGCATAATCTATGCTTTTTTAATGACTGCAACCATCTTATCTATTATAGGTAAGTGGAGTTTTCATTTAATTCAAAACTTTTCTTTTACCGAGGCGGGTGGTTCAGTTACCACATGGAGTGCACAAGTCAGTACACACTCAGTGCTTGTTCCAAGCCTGTATGAAAATGAGAAAGGTTCCAGCAGGAAGAGCATCTGGTGTAAAACCCGTGACTCATCTAATGTGCAAAGTGGATGGGCAGCTTTGCCAACCCCCTAATGAGAATCGAAAGAAGAAGAAAAAAGACTAAGGAGTTTGTAAAACAAATATTTCATTCACTTTCCCCAATAAATAATTCTGTGGTGTAATATTCAGCACTCAGGGCAGCGTTGCCATCTCACATTTTCACATTTCTAATCAGATTTTTTTAATATGTTTAGGGGACATGGTAGTGCAGCAGACTTTTATGACCCCGAGCGGCTTATTCTTCATTGGCATAAGCATTATGTACATTTCCACGGCTCTTCTTCACCCTCACGAGTTCCAACTCATCATCTTCGGTGCCCTTTATGTCATCTGCATCCCGAGTGGCTACCTGCTGCTGACAATTTACTCCATGGTCAACATGAACAACGTGTCCTGGGGTACACGTGAATCTGCCTCCCAGTCCTCCGAAACCGAGGAGAAAAGCAAGAAAAATGTCAAATGCCAGAAACTGCTGAAACTTTGTGGCTATAACTTTGAGTTTGAGGTGAACAAAGAAGTGAAGGAGATGTGTGCTGTGCCGGAGAATGCACTTCAAGCCACAGATTTGAAAACTGAAACAAATGCGGAACCTGCGGAACCTATAGAAGAGTAAGATATAGTATTCATTTGATGTCACCTTAAGCTACTTTACCTGTGATGCTATTGTGACTGAAGAGATGTACTTGTTTTGTTTTTTTCAGGCCCATCATTGGGGACTGTGAGTACACATACAGTACTTTTTAGACTATTTTTATTATACACAGCACAACAATTTAATATGTTGACTAATTAAGATTTTTATTTTATTTCTTTTATTTCTTTATAGATTTCATTCAACAGTTGCAAGAAAAGTCTCCAGACCTGGGCCTTAAGGAGAGCAGATTTACTTTGGTG
The DNA here is from genome assembly GCA_030068275.1 of Clarias platycephalus. NCBI lineage: Eukaryota > Metazoa > Chordata > Actinopteri > Siluriformes > Clariidae > Clarias > Clarias platycephalus. The sequence continues at coordinate 8,872,120 of JAQQZT010000013.1, read as the reverse complement.
GGTATTACCAAAAACGCCTTATTTCACTTTGCGCACTCTCTTACTGACAGCATGGTGACTAACTGATTAGCACTGTTGCTTTGCACCAGGGTCCAGGTTTGATTCCCACCTCGGGGTCTGTGTGCATGGAGTTTGCATGTTCTCCCCTTACTTGATGCGTTTCCTCAGTCTACTCCGGTTTCCTCCAGTCTAAAGACATGCAGATTAGGCTAACTGGTGTTCCAAAATTGCCCATAGTGTGTGAATGCGCATGTGAGTTTTGCCCGGGATCCTACCACGGTCGAAAAATGGGAATAAATGCAACACCAATCACTAGATGGATGGAATCTCTTACTGCTTTAACTGTACAAATCTTTTGACTGAATCATATATTTTCACATTTCATAACCTTGCAGTCACTAAATCATTTTTCCAGTTTTTATGGCTACTGATTCCTAGAACTTTTTGATGCCAAAATCACCTTGTTTGGTACAAAAACCAGCAGATGACTAAAAATCCTAATAACTTTTTACTTTTTTTCCCTTCTTTTTTCAGGAAGAAGAAACGTTTTGGAATGACCTAATCAAACAATACCTAAAACCATTAAGTTCTGATAAAGAAAAGGAGGAAAAAATCAAAGTAGATCTGAAAGACATGCGCAACAAGGTTTATATAAAAATAAAAATCTTTACTTAATAAATATATGAACTGCTTTGTGTCATTATAATATTTTGGTTAACATGAAGTTCTTATGATACTTGATTAATTCTTGACTTTGTGAAATAAATAATGAACTTTTTGATTCTTTTCACACATTTCTCTACCTTTAATTACATAATTGCACAATTAAATAAAAATGTCAAATGGTATTTTTGAATTTAACATAACTGTATAACTGTTGGCAAATGCCAAGATAGATATTATTGGGAATATTTGAATAATGATCTAACGGAGTGATCTCTAATTATTCTCTTTATATTTTCAGGCAACTTTTGTGTATTTTATCTGTAATGCCCTGTGGCTTGTGGCTACTTTCTTTCTGCAATCCATGGGCACCACCGTGAGCATCAGCATCCCAAAAGTCTATACCAACGGAACTGTTTCTCCTAATTCACATCTTTTTATTGATCCAATTGGACTGATGTTCCTCATCAGTTTTGCCTGCCTCCTTGTTGTTCAGTTTATAGCTATGCTGTGGCACAGGTACCTAATATATGAATCTTTCGTTGTACACCATTTAAAAGTGCTCAGGATAATTTTTATTAATTGCCATATGTATGCTTTCCTTTAGAATTCAGACCTTAATCCACTTTATCGCTTACATTGGAACCGAGGCTGTTGTTAACAGGAAAGTGACCAAGGACAACAGCATGCCTCTGATGAATGAAGAAAATGTAAGTTTGTTTGTTGTTAATTGGTATTTCGCAAATTATACATGCATTACTGATCTACTGCTTTAATATGTTTGTTAACCATGATGACAAACATATTTAATAACTTGATTAATATTTGTCTTCAGAATTTTCTTTAGGAGGCAATAAAAAAAAATTATCAAAAGCCTACAAGAAGATGACGGACCTTCCAAAAGAACCTCTAGACCACACAGTACCTGCTTATTAGAAGTGGAATAATTGAGGCATTTATGCACTTTTTGTTACTTATGTTTCAACTGTAATTATTATTATTATTATTATTATTATTATTATTATTATTGTTGTTGTTGTTTTTGTTGCTGTTGATGATGATGTACCTTTTATTGAAATTGTGCTGTTTCTCCTTCAGTGTGCCATGTACTGTATAATCTTAAAGTTAATGTGTACAAAGGCAATGATTAACCTGTCTAAGACTGACTGACAGACCATAAACTTCTAGTATTCAACAATAAACCACTGCAAACAACTATGGCATGAGAACAATCCTTTCCACCACACCTCTGTACTGCAATGTCACCTCACCCACAATTTAATGTCACACACATATGCATCATACGGTTCAACGAGAAAACAAGTCACGAGTCATGACATGAATTACCAGTTGAGCCCTTTTCAAATATGAATGCAATTTTTCATGCAACAACAAGACCAATTCTTTTGAAAATAAATGCTGTGATCCTTATTTGAATTCAGTACGAGAATGTATTTAGAGAAGCGAAACTGCTCAGCCGGATAGTGTCGAAAGGAACCAACAGAGCATTATTAAATCAAGATAATGCCACAAGCTGACATTTGTCAAGCTTTTTATGCATGCTGTAGTAGCACGGGCATGACCTGAAATCAGAAAAATTTTATAAATAAATACAAAACTATAAATTTATGAAAAATAAAAATCAATCAATGAATAAATAGTTAGAAGAAACTCCTAATCAAATCAAATTCTAGGAGTGTCCATGAAACACCTATAAAGGTGTAATTGCTTATTGCAGGTTTTCATTTTAGTCACGTCTTAGTTATTAGGGCTGTTATTTAATTGTTGCTTTGGAGACATACTGTAACCTGACATACGGAAACAATTGGTGTTGGTATTGACTCTCTGCAAAGCCAATCTGTACTTGTTTTAATAATACATAAGTTCCTTCATACATTTGTCAAATTTAGATAGTATTAATGATTGTACATGTTAAGATTTTTTTTTTTATGAATTTACACACGGTAACTGTTTTTAGACAGTGGGACACATTAGTAAAATGCAATACATGAATTTTAATGATGACAGCTGTTTAAATATATAAGTGACTACCTTTTACACTGTCAAACATAAGGAATCCAGTTAGTTTTGATATTTTGTCTATTTTTATAAATAATCCCCTAGTAAAAGGATTGAAAATGCAGTAACAGGTTTGACTGGTGTAACAGCAATGTATGTTGAAAGACAAGATAAAAGAACAACAGCTGGAAGACTAAAATGAAACACCTAAGAAATACAGTTATGAAACCAATGCATATTTTTTCCGACACCTACAGTAAAAATGCAAGGCCAAATAAAGTATTACACAATGAGTTTGAACCATACCCTTTCTCTGATTTGGACAAAACAACCAGGTAAGCAACACATTGAAAGGATATAAAAGATAACATGAGGTGCTTTCAGTGGTGGACACTGGTCAGTATGGCAGAGATGCACTGTTTTCTGACGCCAGGACATCATAAGAAGCATATCATTCTACAGTAACTTTTCAATGTGATCGGTCCAGAAGGGGACATGATCCTTGGGTGCTCATGACCCTGTAACAATTTACTTCTTGACTGCTTTAGGTACCGGTACTATTACTATAATAATGTGTTAGTTAAACACAAACCCCTGCAAACAAGCGCAGTGGTCAACTACATTTTAGAAAATGTAGTTACAGTGGAACCTCGGATTACGAGCATAATTCGTTCCGGAAGCGGGCTCGTATTCCAAAACATGCATAAACCAAATTTAATTTTCTCATAAGAAATAATGGAAACCCAAATTATTCGTTCTACAGCCCAAAAAAATAAATACATAAAAATAATTAATACAAAA
>JAQQZT010000013.1:8835662-8847764 GCA_030068275.1 Clarias platycephalus | reverse complement strand
TTAATTTGTTTTATTTTTACTTTATATTTTGTGTTAATTATTTTTATGTATTTATTTTTTTGGGCTGTGGAACAAATCATTTTAATTTCCATTATTTCTTATGGGGAAATGTGCTTTGATTTACGAGTGTTTTGGAATACGAATTATGCTCGTAATCCGAGGTTCTACTGTATAATCTTGCAATCTGATTTTCTGTCATAACGTAATCAGCTGTATGGCATGTTATAGTTGTTATAGCTATAACAAACTTCAACAATGATATGTCGTTCTATAGCATTGTGATGGCTTTGATCGATATTAACTTAAACCTTCTCAATGTGGTAACAGGTGACATGGTGACTGAAGGCACATTCATCACCCCTACTGGGATATTTCTGGTATCAATGACAGTCTTGTATTTGGTGACAGCGATTCTGCATCCCCAGGAGTTTGGCATGATTGTCTACGGTCTCATGTACTTCATATGCATCCCTAGTGGCTATCTCCTCCTCACAATCTACTCTCTGGTCAACATGAACAATGTCTCCTGGGGGACTCGAGAATCCAACAAAGAGAAGGAGGAGAAGAAGCACGTGGGAGTTTTGTGCAAGCGCAACTGCAATCTCTGCTGCTGGGATGTAAATATCCAAATCACCCAAGAAACTGAAAACTTGATGCTCCAGCAAATCCAGCAAGCAGTTAATCCAAATGATTCGTCACCTAAAACAGAGCTGGAAATGATTGAACGGGGTGCTGAAGAAAGTGTCATACAGTCTCAAACAGATAATCAACCTTTTAAAAACAACAGCAATGTTACACTGAGGATGGCAGACGTTCGGCATCTGTCCAATGATAAGGAACAAGATACAAAATCTGTGAACAGGTACAAATGCATATAGTCGCTATTTTTATCTCCGCTGTAATTTAAATTATAGCATTCACTTATATATAAGGACAGTAATTGTATTGGGTTGTTTAGGATGTGTACAGTACTGTGAAAAAGTATTTTCCTTTTTTTTAATGAGTGAGATCAAACACATTTTTATCATAAATATAAATAAATACATAAAAAATATACATTTTTTAATGTATAATATAACCTGAGTAAATATAAAATGAAGTTTTTAGATGATGATTTCATTTATCAAGGGAAAAAAGCTGTCCAAACAGCTATCCAAATCTATCTATCTGACCATGTGGCAAAGTAATTGCCCCCCACCCCGACTCCCCTGTCTAATTCATGAATTACTGATACCAACTGATTACTGCCAGATCTGTTGAATCAAGAAATCACTCACATAGAACCTGTTTGACAAAGTAAAGCATGCTAAAAGATCTAAAAAAAATCAACACAATGTAAAAGGATTTCAAGAATTATAAAATAATTTGAACTCAGGTTATCTTTGTGTAATAAGAAAATGTATTTGATGAGCGCAGTCATTGAAGTGTGATGAATATGCAATAAAAATAAACATTCAGGGATCCAATACTTTTTCACAGCACTGTATGTTGAATGTATCATTTATTCATTTATTTATTTAAATAAAGTCTGAACAGTGGCATGTATCCAATTAAAATATCATTCTGATTTTATGTCCTTGTAAATTATCATAAATATATTCTTTATATAAATGTATTATATATATATATATATAAAAAAAATTTGCAGTACTAGTGACATCAGCACAGATCAAAAAACCTGCACGTCATATGATGATGATGACGATGATGATGAGATGGAGGATGACTTGGATGCATATGATGATCGTGACGAGGAGGAAAAGGAAGTTGTCGCTGAGAACGGTAAGTCATAAAAAGAAGTACTTTATTTGATCAACGAGACAATACTAGCAAATCCAGACGTGTCTATTATAAAATCATTATCTTGTCTAACAGACTGGATTGCTCCAGTGAAAACAGTATTCCTGAGGAAGCTTACCTATGCAAATCTCAAGAGAAACCTCCAAGAGCAGATTAGGTACACCCTCAGAAACAAGGACCAGGACGATCTGTGTGAGGACCTCGTGCTCATGTTAACTGACACCCTCAATGAAGAGTTAAAGGACAAAGTGGGCCCGGAGGATATTTTGTCGGAGAGCCAGCTGGAAGAACTACAGGATGCACTTAACGAGTCGGCTAGGAGAACCCTTAAGACCAACCGTATGCAAATCAGCCACATGAAGAGGCTGGAGGCAAGAGTCAAACGAGCCATTGAGAGAACCTTGGTGGCGCCTCAGGTTGAGAGACTGACTGAGGTAAGGACAGTATGGACCCACTCATCTTTGATTGATGTTATTAAGTTCCACAAGCTATGTGAAATTTCTCCTGCATACATTCCGAACAATATTTCTGTTCATTATCTGAAGAGTGGGGGTTTAAATTTTTTTTACTTAAACTTATATAGACAAAAAGGAAAATATTTGACCGTTGTAGGCCAGAGCATCTTTTAGTGAGAGATGCAAGAAGGCCAACTCTGACGAGAAATAGCTATAAAGCAGGACAAAGTAGTGGAGACATGCTGCACATGCAAGGTTGTGTGTCCAATGAAATAAGATTGTTCTGGGATTTTTATAACAATCAGTCCGGATGTGTGATGTACTGGAAGAGGTGTAGCTGCACAGTGAACAAAGGGTGCCAACTCACGCATTTAACGGGAGACAAAATTTTGCATGTAAACACAGATGTTTAAGATTTTATTATAGAAGGTGACTGCATACAGTACTTATCACACACCACCTTATGTTTGTCGATGTTGTCCATATTCAGGCCTGTGTGTGGCCGTCCGCAAGCCTTAATCCATTTTAAACACTTTATCACTTAATCATCCGGAGATTGCGAGTTCGATTCCCGGGCGATGCTGTAACCTCTCACTGCCTGAGGTTTAGAGAAAGCTGATTGGCCGAGCTTTCTCAGAGGGGAGGGATGAGAGGTACTTAGTGTTCTCACATTAATAACAGCTCTACAGGCAATCTGGAGTCTGTGAGCTCACGCAAGCGGAAGGAGGAGATAGCGCTCTCCTCTGAGTGTGTTACGCCGCCCCCAACGATGCGTGAGCGAGCAGTTTGAAAAGATAGTCTTCGGCCCTCCCAACTGAGTGGTAGTAGGAGCCCTAATGTGGGAGTGCGCTAGTGGCAAAGAGGAATTGGACACGACTAAATTGGGAAGAAAAACGGGGGAAAATCCAAAAAAATAAAACACGTTATGACATTTTTTCCATCTGCTAAAGGATGAACCAAGGTTACTAAAGATATCACTCGTTATTATTGTACGTTCGCTAAGCGCATCTAAGAACCATTTCTCTTCCAAGCTTTGAACTTCCAATTACATCACCCATGTTTGTGGGATAATATGGCGCCATTCATGTAAAGGGAGGTCTTACGATAATCAGTTCCGATCTGATTGGATAATACTCTATGTGCCATTGCCAGTGGGGGAAAAATCTATTTGTCTCTTTTTGTCTACTTCATCACTTACTGAAGGTGCTAGTCCAGGGTCATGCAGACGATTAATTCTACTTTGTTTTCATGTAGAACAACAACTTGATAAAAGCTGTACCTATAATTATATATATCATTATGTATATCTTATAATAATTTTAGCCCGGAAATTAGTAACTTGGACTTTATGAGGGTCGATCAGTAGCTTATCTTATTAGTCATAATAATCTTTGTTCAATCAAATATTTGTTTATCTCACCAGGATGAGACAGACTTCTGGAATAAGCTGATAGAGCGGTACCTGAAACCCGTAGTTGATCCCAAAAGCCATCTAGAGCAAGTGGAAAGAGAACTGAAATCCCTGCGGAACAAGGTAACAATCCTAACAATTTCAGACTCAATACTCATCTATCCCGTATTTACCAGTTTATAACAAATACTTTCCTTTCTGTTTCATTTCAGGCAGTCTTTCTTTACTTCATTGTGAACGTTTTGTGGGTCGTGGCCACATTTTTTCTTCAAGCCATTGGCAATGATGTAATCAGCATCAAGATTCCCAAATATCTGCCCAATGGCAGTTTGGCTGATGAACCTTTGAAGGTGGAACCTTTAAGTTTGATGTTCTTGCTGTCTTTCGCCATACTTCTGTTGGTCCAGTTTCTGGCTATGCTTTACCATAGGTAAGTATTCTCAAATGTAAAAATGTCCAAACATAACAGTATGTATCTTTCATTGCTTTAATGCTGGATGACACATTTTCCTACAATATGTTGACACTTGTTTTTGTCTCCTTTAACAGAGTGTACACTTTGATCCATGTGTTAGCCTACAGAGGTACAGAAAAGGACTACACAGAAATTGATGAAGTTAGTAATCTTTTTTACTTTCCTTTTTTAAAACAGTTGTGTATTTTCCAAATGTATGACTTCATCTGGTACGGACCCATCGTTTACTCTTTTTTTTAAGCATAGTAATAATAGCAAGAAGGTATAAATAAGAGGGTTTCATCCACTGACTACGCATTTATATTTGTACAGGATGAGGAAGCCATGATCTTGGAGAACCAACTCGCGAACGACCTCGTCATAACCAGTGCTGATCTGCAATGAAGAGACGAACGATTTGAGTATATTTATTTTCTTATGACTGCACTCTTGTAAAGACACTTTTAGGGTACAAGTTTTATTGTACTAACATTCAAATGAAAAATCCAGCTGAGAGAATATAATGCAATAAATGCTGTGTACTGTATTTATACTGAGATTGTGAAGGCAACCTAAAAGATTTGGTATCTCTGCAGTAATGTAGTATACACTCATCAGCTACAGCATTATGTCCACCTGCGAATATTAAGTAGGTCCCCTCCTTTGCCACCAAAACAGTAATGACCTGTGTGTTCTGACACCTTTCTACTTAACCTTTTCCTCAATGTGAGCTACAGTAGCTCTTCTATTGGATCGGACTACACGGGCCAGCCTTCACAGGGCTGCACATGGGTATCACTGACCCTTGGCCATCCCTGACTCTGTCCCCAGTTCACCGGTTTTCCTTTCTTGAATCGCTTTTGGTATGACCTGACCACTGTAGCCTGGGAACATCCCACAAAAGCTGCAGTTTTGGAGTTACTCTAACCCAGTTGTCTAGCCATCACTAGATGGCTCTCTTCACAGTAGCTACATTTTCAATATCTCGTTACAATGGCAGATGAAAGTGGGTGGGATATATTATGCAGCAAGTGAACCTTTTTTTTTTTTTTCCTGAAGTTGATGTGCTGGAAGCAGAAAAAATTGCCAAGCATAAGGATTTGAGTGACTTTGACAAGGACCAAATTGTGATTTCTGTTGAACTGGGTCAGAACAACTCCAAAACTGCAGCTCTTGTGGGATGTTCCTGGTCTGCAGTGGTCAGGACATACTGAAAGTAACCCAAGGAAGGAAAACCGGTGAACTGGCAACGAGGTCATGGGTGGCCAAGCCTCACTGATGCACATTTGGAGCAAAGTATGGTTCATGTAGTCTGAGCCAATAGAACAGCCAGTGTAGATCAAATTGATGAACACAGTGCATCACTTTTACGGTGGCCAAAGGGAGGACCTACTCAATATTAGGTGGGTGGTCATAATATACATTATAATACAATATAATGTTTGTATTAAAAGTCATAAATGAATTTTTATGTTCAGTAGCTGAATCATTCAACAAAAATAAGAACGCTATAAGATTATCTAATAATTTACATAAGAGCTGCCAACTCATGTTTGTGACTAGGCTTGTCTTATTGGTGCTGTAAACTGTAAAATCACAGCTTCCTTAAAGTGTTTTATCATTATAAAGGTCCAAAGTCAACAGACTGATGATTATATCAAACAGCGTTTTTTTTTTTTTTTTTTTTTCAAAACATGTTCAGTGTGTTTCATTTTTACAGCATAACTGCAGTTCATTTACAAACCATATGCCAAGGTACAACAACGAAGCTGTAATTTCTCCATTTTGTCTCAGGCCAGATTAGACCGTATAATGCAATTCTACAAACTGTGTGAATTTTGTTATGATCAGTACCAAATGTAATTATTGTTTAGGTTGGGGTAGTTTTTGTACAAGGGGTGTTCAAGTTCAAAACTGTTGATTGCAAAGAATAACAGAAAGTTATGAGTTTATAAACTACTTTTATTTCTCTATATAATGCATTGCTACATTGCACTTATCAAGGCAGAAAGTTGTCTCAGAAGGCCAGAGCCATTAGCAGACTTCCTGCTTCACACCTGAAACGCTGGCCTCACAGGAACATCTTTAAATGCTTCCGGGCACCAATCCGGGCACCAACGAGAGTGCCAGCCTATTCAGGAGCTCCGTCTATGTGTATTTTGTTCCATTTCTTTTGTTTTCAATTGCTTGTTTGCATTTTCTTTTTTCAAAATTTCCAGTTTGACATGAATTCCCTTCGTACTTTAAATGTTCCACTGCACATCTGAGTAAATGATCATTATCTGTCATTTTTTTTTCTTTTTTAATCCAAAATTGATGCTATTTGGAGACCAGACATACCATTATTGTTTGTGAAAGATGAATTTTGTTTAGAAGGTTCAGTAAAGTGCTGCTGTTCTTCTTCCTGTAAGAACCAAATTCAATGGAAAGTGCGGGATGTTAAAGTAAAAAAAATAAATGTTTTGTCCCTTGATCCATAAAATAATTTTTGCACAAATATTGACTTTCTGGAACTGAATAAATGTGCATGCCAGTGGTAATGAGTGGCAGGTGACCAGGCTAGGGAAAATCAAAAGAGAGAAAAAAAAAAAAAAAATTAACGGTTCCAAAATCATAACTATGACTATAATTTGGCCTCAGGTTGGATAGGCTTTATTGGGAAAAGTATATGGACACTTCTTCCCAAACTCTTACCAAAAAGATGGAAGACAAGTGTCTGAATTGTCTTTGCATATTTTGCAAGAATTACAAATTCTATTGGAAATAAGGGACCCAAACATGTTCCAGCATGACCATGCCCCTGTGCACAAAGCAGCTCGATGAAGACATAGTTTGACAAGATTGAAATAGAATAAAACCATTTATTTGGGGGTGAATCAGAGCCTGAAGGAGTTTAGTAGAATTGTATATTGAAGAATGCAAGTTTGCATGTAGTACAAATCAACAGGAAATGCATTAAGTCATCTTTTATTTGGATGAAAAGATGAAATTAATAAATTACTCTAAATGACAATTCCAGAAATCAGTAGCTTGATGTACACCATACATTAAAAAATGTGCGTAACAGTCCTCTAAAAAGGCAGGTTGTTTTTATTTACATTTGACTCCATTCCATTCCGTAAGCCTGTATCCTCATTTAGCATGGGAAGCCAATTGTGTTCATATCATTAGTTAGACAAAAACCTAGATGTTTCTGTTTTTGGAACATTATTTCTAAAAGCTTTGATCTGCTTATTATTGGAGGGAGGAAACGTCTGGGATCCACAGCTGATCATCATTTCGCCATTTTCTTCTCCATGCTGCAAAGAGGGGAAGCAATTAATGGGCATTACAAGACTTCTATACTTTAGGGTCATACATTTTTTTTCAATAAGTTAGAAAAAGGCAATGAATATCATTTTAGATAATAAATTCACTATGAACTACACAATCAATTACTTGACTCCACATGCTTACCTAATAAACACTGTACAACCTAAAAAAAAAACAATTAACAGCTTGGAATGAAAATAAAGCCAATAAAACCCTTAAACATTTGGTAAATCGTAAAAAAAAAAAAAAAAGAAGAAAAAAAAGTTACAATTGAATTCACAGCTGTGTTTTTACCCTCCTACTTGGTGAAAGTAAACACATTACCAAACTCACAGCTACGTGGACATATGAAAGTCACTTGTTAGTTAGATTAACCATTAAAAAAAAGCTTTAATCTGCCAAGAAGCATGAACATTTTGGAACAATGGGGGGGGGGAGTCATGTGATCTGATGAGTCCGGACTGGACCTATTGCAGAGTGAAGGGTGTGTAAGGGTAAAAAGGCTGACAAGCCACTGCAGGCAGTGTTATGATCTGGGGTTGCTTCAGTTAGTCAAGTCTACGATCAACGACATTATGAGGCAATACAATAAAATCAGGTAACAACTTGAATGTACGGAATAACCAGGTTATCACATCAATATGTGCAAGATAGCACACTGGATAGCAACCTTAGCACAGCAAGTTCTCTCTTTTAGTTTATTGTCTGTGTTTGTTACGCAAACCAGATTCAGTTTTTCATTAGTCCTCACAAATCTGGAGATCTGATTTGAACATACAGAAGCTCTTTGTGGGACTTGATGGAGCAAGATACAGTACACCAGGAAGACAAAGCATGAACTGCAAGACTGCATTGATTGAACTAATTGGAGTGTTTTGAAGTTGCAACCAGTAGACTGAATAAACTGACGGACACTGTCACGACTTGTCTGTACAAAAACTGACGTACCAACTAAATCCTTCTGCACAAGAATTGGTGAAAGAGCCCTGTACAGGCAGGCCAGAAACTCACTGACAGAAAAAGAAAAAAGAAAAAAAAGAAAAAAAATAAAGTGGCTAAACTGAAAAGTTGGAAAACAGGTTTTCAGCCAACGATCCTGTATCAGTATGGATCTGCCTACAGCGCACTACAAACTACAGAAGACCATCCCTCCCTCACAAAACTTGACTTACGACCCAAATATCTTCTACTACAGGTTTCACTAGGACTAGTTTATGTTGCTCAACAACTTTGATCACTGACAACTTCCCCACAACTTCCTCACACTTCAGAAAATTTGATTGGTGCTTGCCGTGGCAAAATTCGGGCCTGAATATTACAATGGTTGTAATGGTTTAAGTTTTCACTTAAAACTGGTATAGCCATCAAAACAGCATGATTAGCATGTTGCTAGCAATCTGCCCACTAGATAGCACGTTACTAGCAAAATAATTAGCACGTCGCTTGCAGGACGCTTGCAGGATGCTAGCGTGACTAGCACGTCGCTTGCAGGATGCTAGCGTGACTAGCACGTCGCTTGCAGGATGCTAGCGTGACTAGCACGTCGCTTGCAGGATGCTAGCGTGCTTAGCAATGGAAGCTGCTTTTTTCCTCTATTAAAAGAGCATTTCAGCTGGAAGCCAAAACTAAAATTAGTGACATTCCCAGTTGTTTCAGGAGTGTAAAACTTGGCATAAACCAACTTGGGATAAAAACAAGTGTAATTTCTAATAAGACACTTTGTGTTCTGCCTAGGGCTGCACGATTAATCGCAAAAACATTTTTATAAAAAACAATAATCTTGATTCATACGTACACATGATCTCACTTACAAGTTTGTCCATGCATTTACATCATGCAGCATTCACATGCTCACTAATCTACTTTGTAATAATCTCAGATGTCTATATCAATCAATACTCTCACAGTGTAAAACATAAAACTACTAACTGTCAAATCAGACCAGAGATTAGTGAATGATTCAGTCATACAACTCAAGCACTTCTCTCGTCCTCATTCTAAGTTCTGCTGTCACTCACTTGACATGTAACACGGAGGTAGCCCTAAACACACTAGTCACTTAACTTGAAGTTGTAATCAAATGCCATCATTTTCGTGGCTCAAACCTAGGTTTAAACTCTGAGTTTTCTGCTTAGATTTTATTTAACACTCGTTTAAATGCTCACTCGCTCATTTTCACACATGCTCAAACTCTTCTCTCTCTCTCTCCCTGTCTCTCCTGTACTTGCTCAATTTCAGCCAGAGGCAAGAGGTGTGACGGTACCAGCCAATCAGAAGCTGTGGGAGTACATTCTGAACACTTGCTTCTGATTGGCTCCTTTTGACACTTTCTGTGTCCTTCAATGTGCATGTGTGAAAGTATTACACTTCCCTTTGCTGTTAGCATTGTTTGTAGTTTGTATTACTATTTTAAGCATATGGTAAATGTCTTGTACACACGCCCACACTAAAAAGGAAAAAATGTATATTACTGTCTGAACAAAGACCAACATGTACACTTGGTTAATTAAACCTGACACACTGATTTTAGCTGTTACACAGAGACTCCGAATGCAGATCAAAAATTACACACATTTATACTAGATGTGTGTTAAGATTGAGCAAAAAAAAAAAAAAAAACTTTGACAACTATAAATTCTATACCGTAAATGTATCATGTGAGGAATTTTAAACTAACAAACTCCTTTGCATTCGCCAAATGAAAAAAAAAAATCATTATGTAAACCTAACGCATGTGATGATAAAGCACAGGTACTAGTTAATATTTATTTATTTATTAATATAAATATTTTTTATTGTTAACATTCTTTTTATATTTAATAGCTTTTAAGTTTTTTAACCTTTTTGTGTGCATCACAAGAGAGTTGTAAATACAGTTAGTCCCCGACTTACAAACATTCGTTGTACGATTTTTCGCTGATACGAACGGGAAGGAAGGGTAGGAAGTAGCTCAAGTGTATTGTACAAAAAATAGACACTGCACTGCATTAGACACCAATATTTACAATTATATACAATATTTTCAGCATTTAAGTGAACATATAAAATAGTTCCTGGAACGGAACTCGTTCATAAGTAGGGGACTACCTGTAGAGAAATCGTATTGTTACATTTTAGCGAGATTAATGCAGCCCTAGTCTTGCCCTTGACTTTACAAAAGATTGACTTTATATGACAAGAAAAAAAAAAAGAAAAAACAATAATAATAATAATAATAATTAAAAAAAAAAACAGCTCTAGCACTGTAACAATGATGACTTCTTACTTGTACTTAATAAGCCGTGATCCCTGAACGAGTTGTGCTCCCTCGTTGGTGAAATGGCAGGCGAATAGGAGCCAGTTCCTGGGCTGTACTTTGTAGGCAAACCTCATGAACAGCAGTGAGTAGCAGGTCAGAGCTGATGAAACAGTGAGATAAGTGTTATGTGCAAATACTTAAAAGGTTAAAGCTAACAGGGTTATCAGTGAAAAGTGACGAGTTAATACCATCAGGGCTGACAGTGAAAAGGCACAAATCAGTGCCAGACAATGTTTACAATATAACGAGATTGCAAAATGCTAACCCCACTCACTTTCATCAAGTTTTCCATTTGAACCCGTATCATCGCTTTAACCAAACATTTTTTTATCAGTACTCATCTTGCCAGGACAAAGCATATAAAACATGCACAAAAAGGCAACCTTTGTACCAGTGTTCTTTCAATGCGCTTCACAAAAGTTCAGTTGAACTTTGAACACACAAATGGGATGGAGTCCCTGCTATTCCTGGTTTGAAAGCAACGATAAACAAATGGTTCATTTGAAACCTATAATTTACTGAAGGTAAATGCCTAGCTGCACCTTTTACTCGAGAAAATACTCCTACTATTGGCACTCTTGTAACTCTTGTAAATGGTTAGGGGGAAAAAATGCCTGCCTTTATTTACCTAAATCGCACACAGAGAAATCTAAAAGAAACTATGTTCAAATAAACCTCCTACTTGTTCTTCATCAAATGACCATGAAGTATTGATTCTAATAAGTCATTATCTATTCTAAATTAATACAAACAATAGTTTGAATATTGTATTGAATATGCTGACGACTTAATATTACAATAATACAGATAAAGATTCTAAATCTGCTGGCTCTTAAAGACATGTGCACGAGTTATAAACAATTACTGCTTATTTAATTAAAAAAAAAAAAAAATGCATCACAATTTTACCAAGGGGGCCAATACTTCTGGAGGTGACTATGCTTGGAGTCTACAGAACACCACCGACCACTGGTCAGTATGTTAAACAAGATAAACCTGTTGTATCACATACCAAAGGTCATTCGTCCGCTGATGATTTCAGGACTCTTTTTCATGTCGCTGATTGCAGCAATCGGCAACCCCCAGTTTGCTACTGGACCCCAGAAGTGCTGAAAATGAAAAATAAAAGTAAATACATCAAAATCAGTATAATCTAATCCATTTCATCAGGCGTTTCCAGAGCAGTGACCTAAAGGCTGATTAACGTTTGTGGCATGCTGCACTGTCCCAAAATAAAAACATTACAAATTAACTTGCTTTATTTTACATCACATCGCTGCAGATTTTGAATTGGTCAGATGGTGTTAAATAGCAGCAGCTCTGGGGAAAGTGATGACTGTCATTTAAAAAAAATAAATAATAAATTTTATAT
>JAQQZT010000013.1:8800501-8815551 GCA_030068275.1 Clarias platycephalus | reverse complement strand
AATAATTATCGATATCGACCGATATGAAACACTGATATCGTGATACAGTTTTCAGCCATATCGCCCAGCCCTACCTATATGTATAGATCTTGTGTCCCAGGTGTTCCAGCAGTCGTTAATTACACTAACTGTCAATCGCAGCATGGGTGAAAGTGGGTCGGCGCAGTTTGACAGTGCTACTGTAAAGACGGGAAGCACTTTCGGGAAGAAAACACATCTTAAAAACACCTTGTCTCCTGAAGTATTGCTTCTAAAGTCATTCCGAATTGCCTCACGGTTGTTTTATTTACATCTAAAGAGCTAACTAGCTTCTAACGCAAGGATGTGTGGGAGATTACATTTTGACCATTAAAGCAAAAGCCTTAATTCAAATTAGAATCTTATCAAAAAGACTCAGGAGTCTGTTGATCTGGATAAAGTATGTAGGGTTGTATTTGCTGCAATAAAACCCTAAGTGAGTCAGCACTTTTCCCCGGTGAGATCTCAAAGCTTGAGTTTAAGAGCAGACTGACAAGCATTTCAAGACACGCTCCTTATTATGTTATCGAAGAATGATATATTTTATTATTCGCATATCAACTCAAACTTGCACTCGCCATGTATCTCATGTATCTATGTTAGCAGTTGTGTTCCCGTACTGAGAAGTTTTTTTTATGTATCAGGTGTGCAGACCAAGTGTGTGTGACTGTCTCAAAAAAAGTACATCACCTTCCCTGGTCTCCCTGAGTGGCTTTCAGTTTATCCTGCATGAGTTTGAATAGCAAACATTATTTTAACATATGTTTATCTGTAACATGAATATAATTGATGTGTGTATTTACCAAAGCATGCTTACAGGTGAATTTAATCTAATCTAATCTAATCTAACACCTAATCAAACTGTGTAGAACAAGTGATTGTACACTCTTGCGTACTAGTTTTCCATTTAACGCTATTTGGAATTTAACCCCAAAACCTGGCAGTTAATGTAGCTGATATTATAAAACGGAATAAGTGGAAATATAACGAGAAACTTCTGAGATTTACAGGACTGACCACCGGTCACCAGCTCCACCAGTCACAGTTAGTTAGTTTCGCCAGGCACAGAAGAGTATGTGTTGGAGGAGCCAAATTACTAGTAAAAGAAACAAAAACTAATTATAATCTGTTTGATGATAAATTGTGGTCATGAAACTGTTGTATAAAAGCAATTTTACACTTGATGTCATGCTCACTCTCGTGTAGTATTGATTTAGTATAACTCTTACTTTGCAAGATAGATTCTTTTTGTAAGAAAATTGTTTCAAAACCTCCTATACAGCTTTAGTACTTTTCAGTACTTATGTAGGTCAAGAAAAAAAACGTGAACTTACGTGAAATAAATATAACATTTTTTGCTTGTAGTACTTTGTAGTTGAAATGTTACAGGAACATGTCTTACAAACTGCATATCTCCAATCTTTGTCCAAGACACTGACGTACTCACAAACATAACCGATATTTTCTTTGACTTGAAATCAAACCACAAGTGTGCACCTCGTCACTTTTAGGCGCGGTATAACTTGCTCCACTTATTGGATCTTTCCCAAAACTGCAGTTGGTTAGACAACTGTCTGAGTCAGACCAAAGATAAACAGTACAACATTTAGCCAGTGGGAAAAAAATTATGCATAACAACAGATGAACATTGTCCAGTGCCATCGGTGAATATGATCTTTTGAAGGCCGATGCCAGTCAAGAAGGCAAATATTGGCCAACACCAACGTAGGGCCTATAAACTGGTGCATTAGTAGTTTACAAGATTTCAACAGACACAAAAGCGGTAGATATGACAAATTTTGAACTTTTTGAACAGGATTTTTAAAAGAATAAGTCGAGCTTATTGAATTAAATGTAAATAGTATTTTGAATGTATCGAGTTTTTTTCTTTAAATAACTTTTTTTTTTGGTACTTTAAGGATGTTTTAGTTCTAGTGGTTTGTTTTGAGCAGAATACATTCCAACAGGACACAAGCATACAGTATTTAATCTCAAAGGCCTAATTCACTGCCCATTTAAAACAAAAAAAAGTGCTGTCACTCACCTGTTGAAGCAGATTATTCTTTTGTAGAAATGTTTTGTAGAAATTGGTAATCGCATGGACATAATTACATGACCGATAAAACGTTATTTCTTCTTATTTAGCTACATTATTTAAAGATGTTTCTCACCTACACACAAAGACAAGTAACAGTATTTGAAATTGGCTACAGCGGCACAGCTTAGCGTTGGCACAGTTTAGCTTAACTTAGTTGTTAAGCACTGTCGCCATGCATCTCCAGGGTCCAGGTTTAATTCCTGGCCAGGTTTAATCCCCTCCTCTGTGTGCGTGGAGTTTTCATGTTCTCCGTCTTTGCATGGTGAGTTTCCTCCTCCGGGTACTTCGGTTTTCTTCCACAGCTTTTTTTCCATCTTGAAAAAGGTGAATATGATAAAGGTTAATTTTCTCTTATAATATAATCTATTCTGGATTTATTACATGTAAACTGAAATATTCCAAGCCATTTTTTGTTTTATTTAGCAGATCACAGCTTACAGCTGATGGAAAATAAAAAAATCAGTATCTCAAAATATTAGAATATTTCTCTTTGAGTTTGAATAGATTACTATTCATACAGTATAAATACAGTGTATCTCTTGATCTAGTTCAGTATGTGCATGGAGATGACTGCTGAGTTTGTCCCGACTCTTTGTCTTTGTCAAGGAAAATAAGCCACAGAAGGTGGTGTATCGAAGCATAGTCATGGAAAGTAACCTGGAAAAGGAAAAGATGCGCAAGCGCCAGAGATAACTACTTCATGCTTCTGTCTGCTGAAGAGATTAATAGAGATGCCAATTTCTTTTTCCAGCAGAACTTTTCTCCCATTTACAGTGCCAAACCTACCACTAACTGGTTTGCTGACCATGGTATTACTGCGTTTGACTGGCCAGCCAACTTGCCCGACCTGACCCCAATAGGGAGTCTATGGGCTATTGTCAAGAGGAAGAAGAAAAACACCTGACCGAACTATACAGACGATCTGACTGCTACTATTAAAGCAACCTGGTCTTCGATAGCAGCAGAGCCACAGGCATACCGCGCTCATACAGTAATTCATTCTGAAGGAGTCCGGACCAAATATTGAGTGCATAAATTAACATCATTCAGTTTAATTTCTGGATTGTAAATTCTTTTTTTTTAAGCTTATGAGATATTTTTAAGCTTAGGATATATTCTTATATTTTGAGATACTGGATTTTGATTTTCATGACTTGTAATCCATAATAATAATAAAAAAGACATAATGTAATTACTTGTAATTTTTTGTCATTGTACTGTACTTGTAATAAACCAAGAGAATATGGAAGTTTGACTTTTTAAAGTTAAATTATGAGGCAAAAACTTTTTCATGATATTTACATTAAGTGATGAACTTAAAGCTGAAACTAGATTTTTAGATTTAATCATAGTTTTCGTCTTTTTTGTGATTACATTCTGTCTTCATTGCACTGTGGTCACATCCTTCTTTTATTTGTATTTGCTGGTTATACTGTATACTTGCTGGTTTATTCTCTCCATTACTACTTGCTGGTGCACCTTATGTACGGTTACGTTCCCACCTGTATATACAATTCTCATGCACGTGTGCGTTGAAGCAGTATTTTCTAATTCATATTATTTGATAGCATTATCTACCTTTTTAATGCACCTTAAACTGTATAAAGTCCCCTTTCACCTCCTCGCCCCTCACTCACTACAATTCCAGCTTGTTACTTACTTGTTGTATCTTATTTGACTGGTTGATGTAACTAAACAATTTCTCTTTGGGATTAATACACTACTCTATCTGTCTCTCATTTGATATAAAATAAAATAAAAAATTGTTGAATGATATGGAATAGGTCTGTTTTGAGATGTTCAAATTGCTTAAGTCTAATTGAAAATATGTTCACGTTTTGTCCGCAGGGCACCATTCACCCCTTTCGCAAGTCACACAAGTCCGTCTTTAGCAAGTTCAGCCAGGAGTTCAACTTGGTAACCTCAGATAGACGGGTGAGTTCACAGCATGTTTCCAGAGAAGTTATTCGCATAATTTGTGTAAATCACTGTAACCACAGCCGATAAAGTCATGTGGCATCACGGTTGGGTTTTAATACAGTTTTGGCAAATATAAGCTTTACAAACCAAGTAGAATTGGGTTACACCTCAACTGATCAATATAAGATCTGTGTTTGAAGGAGTCAGGGTTGTCTCTTTGAAATGTTCTCTGTTAACAATGCTTTTAAGGGTCGATTTTTTTTCTTTTTTTTCTTTCCCTTCCCCCCCCCATCCCCCCCCCCCCCTTTCCTTGTGTTTTTTTTCTTTTTCTATTGATGTTTTTGCACCATCTCTGTTATAGGCTTGAGAGAACTGACGAGAATAGTGGGAAAGACTGATGTACTGTATTTTGTCGTCATTGCTGTCAAGTTAGACTAATGTAAATGTCTCTCAGAACGCATAGCGTTAGATGCTTTTCGATAAGCATTGACAAACATCAAATGTGTTGCATCTCAAAAACCTGCATTTGTCAATAAATATACAATATAGGAATTCAAAACCAGGTGTAAATATCTATGACATTAATGTTGATGTCTACATACATAAAAATAAATGTAGGAATAAGGACTAGGAAAAAAAACATCGCCTTAGTGTGATTCTGTAAATGGGCGAGGCTAATTATCTGTGATGTGGATGGGTGGGGTTAAGCTGATGAGGAGAGGAGGGAATATGCTTATTATGAAACAATCTTAGGCACCATAATTTGTTCAGTCCTAAAGTTTTTCTTGATTTTGACCCTGTAAGAACATCTTGTTGGCTTTATAAACAGTAAACAGGGGTGGCTACAGTTTCAGTTTCAGTAACCGCCACATTATTGACTACTAGTAATGTAACATTACTCCTAAGTGATGGTACACTTTGTATCTCAGTGCAGGCTTCCTGATATGAGACTTTACTTCTATGCAGTGAGTTTGAATCAACAGATATCAGTTTCTGCAGTTCAATACAATGTTTTTTTTTTTTTGTTTTTTGTTTTTTTGGTATTTTAAAAATAGACATTGTTCAGTGCAGCTTTACACAAATAAAAATATGGATAGTAATTAGAAAAAACAAAAGGGCAAAGATATAAATTATAATCATCAGGATGTCGATGATGAGCAAGCCGGAAGTGATGGTGGTTGTAAAGAAAAGCTACCCGAGATGACAAGGGGAAGAAACTTTAAGAGGAACCGGACTAGCAAGTGAACCCATCCTGATTTGGGTCATACCAGATACAGTAGTGTGACCATAATCAATTCCTACTATATTTGTTTGCTGTAAGGTTTATTTAAGTTCAATTAAGTAACAGGAAAATGTGTTGGAGATTTTGGTACAAAACTGTTCGTGCGGTTCTACAGCTCTGGAGTAGCAGCAGTCACAAGCAGTCACTGAAAAACTGCTCACACCAACCCAGTCCAAGACCGTCTTCATAGTCCTCAATAGCAGCTAGAGGTTTCTATGCTATGAGAACTCCAACAGTGTAGTGGTTAGCACTGTCGCCTTGCACCTCCAGGGTCTGGGTTCGATTCCCGTCTCTGTGCTTGGTGGGTTTCCTCCCCGACCCTGAATACAAGCGGTATAGAAGATGAGATGAGTGAGAACTCCAACAGAAGTGGGGCACCAGGATGTGTCATGACAGCAGAGAGCAGTTAGGTATACTTCTCAGTCTCTCAGACCTTAATGGATAAGGTCAATATACATTTTGTGCAGAGTAAAAGCAAGGATTCTGACAGAAATATAAGAGTAAAACTGAAAGGGAGAGCCAGAAGGAAACACGGACATATAAAGGCTTCCTGTGAAGTAAAGCAACCAGTCACTCTACCGCCAACAAACCTGAGTGATCAATGAACGTAGGGGAAGACATATCAGTTTACCATAACACTTAATGCCCATTAGCCCCCCCCTCCACCCCCAATATGTACTCCTTTACCTAAGAACAAATCTGTTAATCAGAAAGCTTGCCTAAATAAACAATATTTCACCCTAGACTTAAACACTGAATTATACATTTTAATTTGGAGATTTGAGAAAAAAAAAGGCTGTGCACCTGCTCAAGTTTTCTTTACAGCAAGCAACCTTCACCTTTTGAGCAAGGCAGGTTAACTGGATCATAAAATACTAGCAGTTCACTCAGGAACTGTGGTGTAAGACCATTTATCTGTATATTGAAATGATTATTATGACAGTTCTTCTGGTCTTGCACAAACCCATTCCATTACTAATTCATACAGCTTTTTTAATGTACTTTCAGTAATCTATTTGTATCTGTTGCTTGTATTATAACGGCATCTTGGCTATCAACTATTAATATTGTAAGTTTCTATCAAGAGTTATGCATGAAAGAAAAATGTAACCATGAATGTCTCTCTTCACAATTTACTTTGATTAACCTTGTGAAAATGGTGTGTGTGTTGCAGTCATGGAAGATCCTACTGTTTGGGGCGCTTAATGTAATCTGCACAGCTTCTCTGCTGATGTGGTGCAACTCCACAAACAGTATGGGTAAGTGCACAACTACTGTTACATAATAAATCCCAGTTAGTTTCAGTAGTTCCATTAGTATATAGTCAGGAACAAAGCAGTCTTCTTGGCATTTGGCCTCTGTACACCAGCACATTTTTAGTTTTCCAATGAAACACTCAAGAGCAAACTCAATACTTCAATTAAACTCTCAACATGAGGTCCAAAGAAGTGTCTCGGCAAGTGATGGTATACATCGTTAGGTAGGGAATACGTATATTTGGACATTCTTTTGAAAAAAAAAAAAAAAAAAGAAGAATTAACTGTCGAGCTCAGCAATAGCAATTGGCAGTCAGTAAGGTTGTGACTTTAGGTTAAAGTTTAACTTTAACATCGTTATATATATTATATGTATGTATGTATGTAGGTATATGTATCATATTCAGTATCAGCCAAGTGTGTGTGTGTGTGTGTGTGTGTGTGTGTGTAAGGAAAAAGTGCAAAAATATAGACAGACAGCAGAAACTGTCACCACTGCATTGTAGACAGGAAATGGACGCCACTCAAGTATCGAGCAGAGAAGCGAAAGCTGATCTCGACGTCAATACTAAGCACACCGAGCCGCACATCTTCCTGCAGACAGAGGACAAAAGATCCAGAGGACAAGAGTGTGTTGGTACACTTCCCATATGGTGTTTATCCACACCGAAATGAAACGCTAATATTTATGGCATTGAGGGGAAGATTTTGTTTCTAACATGATTACTCAAGTTGTAGCAACAGGGCTAGGGACATAACTGCACCCTTTTAAGGATGTTCTTTCTGTCAGGTCGATAAGTATTTGGACAAGAACACGATTTTCATCTTTCTCTGTACGCTACCACACTTGATTCAAAATTAAGTGTTGAATTTGCATTTGTAGCCGTTCATCCAGAGATCGCGAGTTCGATTCCCGGGTGATGCTGTAACCTCTCTCAGCCGGAGGTCTAGAGAGCTGATTGGCCGAACTCTCTCAGAGGGGAGGGATGAGAGGTGCTTAGTGCTCTCACATTAATCACGGCTCTACAGCCAATCAGGGGCTTCTGTGAGCTCACGCATGCGGAAGCGGACGTGATAATCTTCGGCCCTCCCGACTGAGTGGTAGTAGCAGCCTTAATGTGGGAGCCCCTAGTGACGTGGAGGAATTGGACACGACTAAATTAGGGAGGAAAAAAAAGAAAGAGAACTGGGTAACTGGTGTTTGTGGCGGATAATAGAAGGTGCAGAAAGATTAGTGGATGATTGGAGCTGTTGATATTCCGTCAAATGCTTGAAAATTGAGAGACTGATGCTTCCCAAAAGTAACACGAAAGCAACCAATGGAATGCAAAAAAAATTATACACTCTTAAAGGGCGGAGTCTGTCACATGACCTCAACATCAAGGAATATTTTATATATAGTATATTTGGTAAATGCTTTGAAATTAGCATTCACACCAAGATCAAGCACTTCAGTTGATGGTTTATATAAAAAAATAAATTTTAAGGAGAAAAGTCAGATCTTTAAATGAAACTCCTGATCTGTATTTTCACATGAAATGTCTATAAAATTGACACGGAATGGCTTTGAGAAACAAAAAAAACAGCCATGTACATGAGGAAGGTCATGGGAGAGCCTTCAAGACGTTTGCCAATTTTCCCAGGAGTGAGCATCCCAGTAATTTCCATGATATAAAGAAAAACCCCAAGAGCTACATCATGTGACTTAAAGGCTTTTGTAAGCACAATAAATGTTTATGTTAATGGTAGCACAAAAAAACTTTTCATGGAAGAGTGGCTAGGAAAAAGCCCCTTCTTTCCTGCAAGAATATGGCAGCATGACTTTGGTTCGGACTGGAAAAAAAATAAAAAAACCCACAGAGGTCCTGGAACATTTTCCTTTGGACTGATGAAACCAAGGTGGAGATGTTTGGTCATCATGCATTGGGCCATTTTAGTGAAAACCACATCGTCCAAAAACGCATCATACCAACCTGCATGGTGGTGAAGGGATGATAATTTTGGGTTGTTTTGCAGCAACAGGGAAACTTGAAGCCGACGTTTTGGCGTTTGGTCACCAAACAGGACAATTACAAGCACACCAGCTGAATTGCCAAGTCCAAGGGTTTGTTGACATTTGAAAAACATTTAGAGAGGGTATAATTTTGATGAATGGGTAGATTAATGGATTTATTGATATAAAGTATCGTCACAGAAGGCCTTCCAGTTCTTGCATTGAGTAGTGTCCAGAATGTCTTAAAATGTTCTACTGTATACATAAAAATAGTTTTATGATGATTTTGGATGCGTGATGCCCCGCACGAGTATATATATATTTTTTCCCGCCGTGTGTGCGTGTTGTTTCCTGAGCATGTAAGCTATCTCCACATCCCACAGAAAAGTCTAAAATGTAAAACAGATGAGTCTACAGGACGCCGCTTGCTTCAGTCAGCTCACCAAGATCAAATTCTGCATCAGAAGGCTGTATCGCATTACTAGCTGTCGAAAATGTATACACTTTAATCCAATACGTGCACTCTTCTTTTGTCAACACTTCTTATAGATAGATTGATGTGGACCGGTGTCTCAAGCTGAAGTGGATATACATTAGGCACTTGAAGACATAAACGGGTGTTGGGTTTAATTTTTTTCCTTCTTCTTTAGAAAAGTGACTATCAGTATTGTAAACATTACTATGGTTTATTTTAACAAGATCACATTATTACTAAATTAGCTGGCATTTAATTTAAAAAAAATTTTTCCTTGTATTATCATTGTTTCATTCCTGTCATCTGTCTACAACCAGGAAATAGACGGAGCAAAACTTGAGCAAAATGTAATAATAATGCACGATATTATTTATAAAGCACATAAAAAAATTTAACACCTCTGTGAATGTTTAGCAGTTCCTCAATGATCCTGCAGGTGGTGCTCTAAATAGTCACACATTGAAAGGCAGCACATCATCCTGTGTGGCAGGAACGAATGTTTAGAATTGTACCAAAGGATTGAATTTGTAATATTTATACAATTGTTATATAGAAATCGAATCGACACGTAGGTATCGTGATATCACATCAGGTGATTTTTCCATCTCTAATTTCCGTTCCATTTTTTCTGAGTAGTTCTTGTTCTTAAAGCCATGGGACATCAATATGAGCTCCTGCGGGACGTGTGTGAACTCTGCTATTCATTGCTCACCGTCTCCTTGTCTAGTTTTCCCTCCTCCATCTGTGGCCTTGCATTACACAGATCTATTAATTGTTGTTTAAAACCAGACTCTCCTACAATTTCAGAGAAGTCCGCACCATTTATCAAGTGTCAAGTAATTGAACACTAATGGGTTTCTATTACAGAAAGATGCTTTCTGCTATTCTCTTAGGAGAGAGTATATACACAAGTGTGACTTCTATCTACAATATTTACTGGTTGACAAGATTCACTCTTCCTGTAGTAAATCGGCAATAAAATGGATTTAATGTTTTATAACACAGTGCTTCTGAAGCTTTAAATCTGTTTTCCTGTTTACCTGCTATAATTCAGATTTATATTAATTTGCTTCTTATAGTTTTGTATCATTCCTTTGGTAACAACACGTATTTTGCTTACATAGCGTTTTGCTTTTGCCTGTTCTGTATAAGCTTGAATTGTAGACGGGGTGTTCAAGTCAACCCCGGATTTTGATTGTGCAGAATAACAGAATAACGCACTTATGAGAGTAATAACCCCATTATTTCTCTAGTATAATCCTCTGATACACTAATGCACTTATCCCAGAACATCATACAGTAGCTTTCCTGCGTCAAAATTTTCCTTTTACTCACTGCAGATGAGCAGTTCTTCTGTACCGGTTGAAGAGAGAGAGCTCTCTCTCTTTCTCTCTCTTCCTCTCTCTCTATCTTTATCTTTCTCTCTCTCTCTCTATCTTTTTCTCTCTCTATCTTTTTCATTCTCTCTATCTTTTTCTCTCTCTCTATCTTCCTCTCTCTCTCTCTATCTTCCTCTCTCTCTCTCTCTCTCTCTCTCTCTGTCTCTCTCTGTCTCTCATTCTCTCTCTCTCTTTCTCTCTGGAAATACACGTGCCTGTGAAGGATTGTGCAACTCTTCTCTAAATGTCAATCAGTTTTATACCTTCATTCTGATCATGAGATGACGAGTTCCAAGTTGACTTGAATGCAATAAAACTTTAACTTTAAGTTTAATAGAATGAACTCCCCTGAAGAATTTTTAAGAAATATAAAGTACAAGCTAGTTCATTTTGATATTCTTGAGAGCTGGATTTTTTTTAACTTGTGTTTTTAGTGCGTTGTACTACTGTACATATGACACTTATATGGTGCAAATAAATAGTTGTAATTAAGTATTTGATCATCGAAATTCAATTTGCTGGCCCAGTTATTTGTCTCTCTCATCCGCATGGACAATGTTGCTCTGTGGCGAGCTTTTGCTTCGGCTCCACCAGCAGTAGAGTCTCGTTTTACCCCCCAAAGAAGCTCATGTCAGCAAGACTCGCGTCCTTCCACATTCTCCCGTTTCCCTCACCAGGTGTTACATTGTCGTCGATCGATAAGGCTTTTGGTTTACATCTGGGACGATCTATCGTTATTTCAACATGCCGCGTCAACAGACACCCGAGCTCAATGACAACCGAGCGCTGCAGTTTGCAAATTCTCACTCTCTTACCAAAAACACCAGATTTCCGCGCGGTTCCGAGACCACGAATCCGATCCGCCTGTGTGATTCCTACTTAACTTTACGCTTCTGTTTTGAATAACCAGGCAGAGCTTAATGCTGTCATAATGGACTTCTCAGTCCCACGAGATGGAAGAAAGAGAGGGAAGAAGGCAGCTAGCTAGCAGTGGGCATTTTGACATGTTTTGGTGCTCAGGGCCTGCAGACGCTTATTAAATATTTAACTCTCTGGTCCGGCTCAGTTTTCCACCACTGCTTCTCCTCCTTTCATACGCATTGATCGAGTCTGTAAACATACACAAGTGACCTTAATCTGCTCACAATATGCTACATGGATTTGGTTCCCCTCCACCAGGGATTTGGCCATCTATCACTATTCACTGTTGCTTGTATTTTTCTTTCTTTGCAGCATTTTGCACACGGGCATATGAACAAAGCAACAGCATTCTGTTTGAGGGGGTTTTCATTCAACCCAGCAAAGAGAAACTAATGGGTTTTTACTGTCACATCAAGTTTTCAACACTGTCGATATACAAAGCATATGACAGTTATTCAGTACATGTGTAGACTGTTATCCTTATTCTACATCCTTTCCATCATCTTTTTTTAATTTAATTTTAAAGAACAAAACATTTTGTGTTCAATTTTGTACCGATTAATGATGACTCCTTGTGTTCTGTTTCAGCCTTGACAGCGTACACATACCTCACCGTTTTTGATCTTTTCAGGTAAGAGGCCACAATGTTATAGCAACACCACTGGTCCTGTCCTCTTAATCCGTCTTTTTTTTAATTAATTAATTAATTTTTTTTTTTTTTTTTACTATATAGCACTCAAGCAAGCGTTTATGGTTTCAATTATAGTTTTAATTGGTTAAGAATTAAAAGGCACATTTAAAGACTGTACATATTTTTGTTGTTTTGAAAATAAACCCTATTGAGATAACGTTAAAAGGTTTTAATAATAACAATAATAAAATTAATACTGCATTTAATTTTTAGAGCTTTTTATAGGAGCAAACTCTCTAAGAGCTTATACAAGAGAAGACGTATTGTACACACCTAATAATTCAAATTTGGAAAAAAATTTAAATGAAAGATAATTAGTATCGTGGAACTTTGGATTGTGAGTAACTTGGTCTGCGAGTGTTTTGTAATTAATTTAATCTTACAAAACCGAGTGAGGTATTGACACATGTGGTACGTATGCGCTTTGTCTGTGGTATTATGGGTAATCGTCTTCTACGCACAGTTTCAGTTCACGGTCGTCACTCATATAGTCAACGTTCGTACACGCGTGTACTGTTTACTGTCACCAAAGCAAAGCATTTTTTTTTTTTATGTCCAAGTGTATTGACTGTTCTGTACTGCAACAACAGCCACCGGGAAGGAAAAGGTTAAAAAGTAGAAGTACAGGAGATTAATCTGTTTAACGACAACGCAGCGTCACATTTCCGCAAAATCCTCACAAGGAGGCAAAAGCAAGTGTCATTAGAGAGGTTTCGTTGTTACAGAAGTTTGCCGTCAAGAACTAATTCCTTTAGTTAGTGTGTGTGCGCGTAAATGTGAAGGCCATCCTACACAGTAGTCCCCCGTCTCCTTTCTTCTCTCTCGTCTTACACGAGCCACGGTTCTTTTCAAAGGTGCAAGTTAATTAATTTTATTTTTACTTTATTTTTGTATAAATTATTTTTATATTAATATTTTTGGGTTGTAGAACGAATCATCAAAGTTTCCATTATTTCTTATTGGGAAATTCGCTTTGATGCTGTATACGAGTGCTTTGGATTACAAGCACGTTTCCGGAAAACTAATTATGCTCGTGATTCAAGATTTAACTGTATTTAAAAAAAATAAATAAAATAAATGCATTAGTGACAAGGAAAATGCACATTAACGATAATTTCTAAATTCGTAAGGATTTCTAAAAACGTAAGGATATAATTATTTAAAAGTGTTTCTCGTAGTCACTGATTGTTTTTCATTCTAGTTTGATTACTTGCCTGATAAGCTCCTGGGTGGCCATGAAAAAACCAAGTCAAACTTTTTCATTTGGGTAAGTACAAGATTCATTTGAGACTTTATTCATTACTGGATCCTCAAGATCTCGGTCGCGTTTTAGTGTGTCTCTGCCAAGGCTGTTTTTGTTTTGTTTTTTCCTTTGGTCCCCCACCCAGTGAGGACACGAGCAGTCCTAAGTGTGTTTGTTTTTGTGTGTGATTCTTCAGTTTCGAGCGCTTTGAGGTGCTGGCAGTGTTTGCCTCTACAGTGCTGATTCAGCTGGGTGCTTTGTTCATTCTGAAGGAAAGGTGAGCCATTTTACATCTTTACCCATCTCTCTCCTTCCTGCTGTAAAAGTGGTAATTAAACATTCAGGTTAAAAATGTTTGTTAGGTCTTAGTCTTAACCGCTGCAGGAGTGCAAAAAACCTGGTTTATACTTGTGAGCCTAATTTAAATTTAAAGCCTAATTTAAATGATGAGCCTAATTTATGAAATGCTCTTATACCATAAATCTTTATTGAGGGCGTCTGGGATATTTATTTTACTTGGATGCAAATGGTAAAGGGCTCGTGTTTATTGTCCTTTAGTACAAAGTTGATATTGTTTTTCTGATATCTTTCTGATATCATATGAAAACTTTTTACATGCAATATTAATGTAATAAAAATATTGAATGGCGAGTAGGATTACATTCACTGCCTTTCTGCCTTTCTCAACTTTTATGTTGACTAAAATGTTCAGCTTGTACATATTCTTGGCCCGTAAAAACCTTCCATTATAATAACACTGCTATTTTTAGGTCCTTGTGTTTGTCTGTTTTGTGAAATACTTATGATTGTACCGTATTATTGTTTCTCTGTCTCCTGATAATTATATGCGTACATGCATTAATGCGTGCAGGTACTGTATATATCATGATTGTGCATGTTGAGTAATCATAAACGTTGTGTCATCTTTGCAGCTTGGAACGTTTTATGGAGCAACCGGAGGTGCACACGTAAGCTTTCGTTCCTTATCACTTATACACCCGAACTCTGAATGTCCACAATTATACCACACTGTCTCGCTCCCAAACTTATCAACAGTGTCAGAAGACAACAGCTAACCTCAGTGTTTCAGCTGAGTCTCATACTGTGAGAGCCTTAATGGGATTTTCAACTTGTCGTTCCATATTTCTCTAAACAAAAGATTAATGATCAAATCTGTCCTTTGTCTCCATCACGCTTCAAATTGACACACATCTGATAAGACTTTCGATAATCTCGTCATGCATTTGGATAATACTGTAATGTTTTAGACCACCTGTCAGGTCTGTTTCCGTTCTGTTGAGTGGAATTCCTATCTGACCTGACCTCTCTGTATTGAAGGAAAAAAAAATGTTTTGGTGTTTGACTTTGTTGTTTTTCCATTATTTTGCTTACCTGTAGGGGGCGACTCTTAGTTGGGACTTTTGTGGCTCTTTTTTTCAACCTGCTGACTCTCCTTTCAATCAAGAACAAGCCCTTTGTCTATGTTTCTGAAGGTAGGCTTCTTATTGTGTTATTCTGTAAACATCGGTGAAGTAAACAGGGCCATTGGGGAGGGGGAAAAATCTTTGTAAAAAATTATAATAATAATTAAAAAAAAGAATATATATATATCCCAGCTCTGCTACATTGTTAGAATGTTTAAAAGCATACATTAAAAGCACAGTTATTTTGCCAGGTGGAATTAAAATTTTGATTTAGATTTGGAAGATTTCGTCTTTGGCTACGGTTAAAATTTGTACAGCTGACACCCAGTAGACAGCTTTTTATATATATA
>JAQQZT010000013.1:8789020-8800463 GCA_030068275.1 Clarias platycephalus | reverse complement strand
ATTTATTTTTATTTTTTATTTTTAACTGCTCCCATGCTGTATGCTGTAGTTTATGGTTCTCTTCACTAAGTAGATTGTTTCAATATATTTCACCTTGAAGTAGGTTTAGGACCTAAGCAGTACAAGGCCACGTGAGCGAACTAAGAAACTATTTGAGTAAACTTTTTAATTCAGTGTGAACAGAGTGTACATTTGATGTATTGTTTTTGCTCAGGCATAATTGTTTCAAAAGTATCTGAAGCATTTTCAGGGGGAAAAAAAAGAAAATTCAGCCAGATGACAATTATCTACAACTAGGTTTATTGCTCTGAATTGCGTTCTTTGGTTTCCTTACCTATCCAAGTGGTCCTGTAACAAACTTTACTTTGTTTTTTTCTTTTAAATTGACTACAATTGGACAGATGTACACAGGGGTTAGACAGAACAAGAAAATGACAAAAAGTGTACAAAGTATTCTCGCACCATGTGTATATGTGATAAAAATATATACACACCCATCCATCAGCTATAATCATATGACCACTCAGAGGATAGCATTAATTATCTTGTTACTATGGCTGGAAGTGGGTGAAATACAGGATATACAGTAAGAAGTGTCATGCATGAGGCAGGGCTGTTGTGGGGTTGCTGATCTTGGGGTAGTCTGTTTGGGATGCCAACCATTACTTGACCTAATGCCCTAATGGAAAGGCCCTTTTTCTCAAGGGGTAATAGTGAGGGCAAGTCAAGAAAGGGTTTGTTAAAAAGAGTGCTGAAGCAAACCCTTAGGATGGTGTCTCACAGATTTCAGCTTCTAAATATGGTAGTGAGGTGACGCTATACATTTCAGTATAACATTTAATAATTCTATCTTATGAAAATAATAAGGTTGTTATAATAAGTAATAATTAATATAGCTGATAATCAGTCTTAGCATTTTGCTTCACCAAATTATGCACATGAATGTCTTGTTTAAATAACAATCCTGGACTGTTATAATTTCTGGACTGTAATGATGTAATGATGGTGTTCTGCTGCAATAAATTCACAGAAAGTATATTTATTTTAATCAGTATGCTCTGGTGAAGTAGCCTTTAGTTTCCATGAAGTGATGGATAAATTGAGCGAACCGAAAGGTGTGTATATAAGTGTGTGCATGCCTGAGTGCATGAGCTTTTCACCCATGTTTGATCCCTTGACTTGACCCTGGCCTGATCAGGTGACAAAATGGCTACTATTACCTCACTTACCCACAAACACAGATCTGGATCTGGATTTTTCTTTTTATAACCGTTCTTTCTTTCTTTCTTTTTCTTTTGTTCCCCAGCTGCCAGCACCAGTTGGCTCCAGGAGCATGTGGCCGACCTGAGCCAAAGGTAAGATCCTTTTTCACGGAGTTGTCCATCTGGACTGATCCTTATCTTTCATGTCTCAAATGGAACACTTGGACTTTCAGAGACTAGTTTGTTCAGAAAAACATTGAAAATGTGTGGTTTAGGGAAAATTACGTCAACTTTTATGTCGATATCCACAGACAGATATGTGAAAATTTAAACGCTGACATGGACTAGGTGACTTCTAATGGGCTTCAGGTTTTTTTTTTTTTTTCTTCAAAATTACTCTTCTGACCTTAAGGGCAGAGCTACAACTGAAGGTCATAGATTTCCATGACTTCACAGCTGGTGTAATTACTGGGGTCACTGGACTCTTTGTCCTCTCAGACTTTTCCCCACATTTTGAGATTTCCTTTAAAAAAAAAAGTTTGCTCCTGCTCAAAAAGTGTTTGAGTCCAACAGTTTTTTTTTTTTTTTACATAATAAATGTGTCTGAAATACATTTTGGCACTTTTTGCAACTTTTATACATGAAGCTACTACCAGTGCCACAGCAAGGACTCGTAAAGTTTAAGTGTAATCACTATGACGAGTATACATCTAGTTTTCAGCAAACCTAGCACAAATGTTATCATTTGTTTTAGCCTTACCATATGTAGGGTTTAGTATGTTAAATGCAGACTCTGGTGTTTTGTCACCTTAGTGCAATAAATCACTCCATAGCAACTGTTCCCGGGTGGTGACGGTTCTTGGCACACTTATTTGCTCTTATAAGACCCTGGGTGTAAACTGTTTTGGGCAAGTATACACATCTTACAGAAAGCTTGTAGAAAGCTACTATGAAATCTCAAAGAATTTTGATATAGAAATGATCTCATTTGAAAAGACAAATGACTCTGTTTAATATAAATGCTAAAGTTTCTGCTTGGTGTAGTGAGACTTTAGCTATGAAGGTTCAGCTTTAGCATGGCTGAATTATTAAATGGTGATGTGGTCATCATACTCGGTCATCATAACAGGCTTGCAGAATTACAAATTAAAACCCTGACCTCGTGCTCACTAGAGTGGATTTACTCGTTGGGTTGAGGTTTTAGGTAACATTAACTTTTTGTTTGCTTTGCTATTATTCCATGTTTCCATCACAATAGAGGCCAGGATTATACGATTATAATAATAATAAGAAGCTTGCCTTAGTTTTTTTCTTTTCTTTTTTTTTTTTTTCTTTCACGGAATAAAGCAATCTGGGGGTTTAGAGCATGTTCACTGTTTGCAGTGGGATTATTTCAACCCTTAGCCTGGGGTTAATCCTGTATTCAGTGGCTTTAATTTGGGAGTGTTCACACAAGTACATGCATGACATGTAACTTGTTAACAGTTTTACCTAAAAAACTTAGTTTTTTTTTTTTTTTTTTTTTAACCTGGTTTTTCAGTACTGTCATTGATTCGGGTTCAGCCTGTTATAGTTTCATAGACATTCTCAAGCTGCTAGTCTCCAATATCACTGAGCTATTTGATCTACACTCATGTTTTCTCCAGCAAGACAACGCAGAATTTACTTCCAGTTCAGATATCGCAATGATTCAGTTTGATATGCTGGCCACAAAGCCGAATCAGTTTTACCTCAGTGCAGAACTGAATGTGAAATTCTAGTCGTCCATGAAAAAGCGAGTTTTAATGCTGCAGAGATGTCTGAGATCATTACACTGTTTCTGTGTTCGCAGTCTGTGTGGGATCGTCCCAGCATTGAGCAGCATCCTTTTGCCGCGAATGAATCCCTTCGTCCTTATCAACCTGGCTGGAGCTTTTGCTCTTGGAATCACTTACATGCTCATCGAGATTAAGTAAGAATGCATTACAACATTTCTTCTGATATAGTTACACTCTTGTTATACTTGCTGATCAGTGTCTATGCTTCTTCTGTAGCAGTTTTTATCAACATATCGATTTTATTAATTTTATTCTTTTTGTGCACATTACCTATGGGCAACTTAAACATTAAGTTTTTAAGAGGGTTAATATTAACCAAAATAATATTTACATTTATCATTTGCATTTATTTATGCTAGACTTTAAAGTAAGAGCAGCCTGCCAAAAATAGACTGCATCATTCACCTAATGTGTTTATTGGAAAGAAATAAAAAAAAAATGTAGGCTGTGTTATTAAAGTATTTGAATATTCAGTGATTTATGAAAACTGTAAAAGCAAAAGTCTTTGATAGGCTGCAAAGTACCTTAAGACATAATTTTAAAAATTGGTTGTTTATGTAACAACCTCAGCAGCAACCTCATTTCCCCTCTCGTCTGTTCAACCACCCAACATCCTGCATCACCAGTATACTGGTATATGATCGTCTGTCATCTGGTTTATGTCATAAGTTAGATGTTTTTTTGTTGTTTTTTTATGTTTGAATGATTCATAGGTCACTGTGTGTGTGGCTTAACAAACAAAAACATTTCTCTGAAACTGGTGAAGTACAGTACAGGGACTTGACTGAAAATGAGAGCTAAAAAAATGCCAAAAAAGAGAGCCAGAAAAGTCCTTCAGGAAGCCTGGAAAACTATTCGTTAACATTTCATAAGAAGTACAACAAGGTCTGGCTCTTTGGGGGAAAAATGTGCTGAAATGACTTTTGCACAGCCTTGTAGAGGTGAATGGCTGTGAAGTTACAACTAACAGATGTTGTTGATCAGGGTTTTAGGTATATAGTCATACAGCTTTTGAAACTTGTGGATAAAGAGGAAAAGGAAAGCACATCAGACAAGACAGAAACCAGTGTGATCAGTGGAAAATGCGTTATTTTAAAGAAGCATCATTCTAATTATCCATGTACCTAATTGACAGATTTCCAAGCCTTATATTTAGCAAGCATACAGTAGAAACACTACTCGAAACAAGCAAAAAAAAAAAAAGGTCCTGCTCAGTTTTTTTTTTCTTAAATCTAGTGATCATGTAATCACACTGGATTCTGTGTTTTTGCAGCAACTATAATGCAGTGGACACTGCTTCTGCTGTAGCGATCGCCCTCATGACCTTCGGGACCATGTATCCCATGAGTGTGTACAGTGGAAAGGTCCTACTCCAGGTATAATACAGTTTAATTAATAAGAGGAAAATCCATCCATAAGCATCCATAATGTATGTACATGATCATTAATCGTGACTGATTTGTGGGCAATGTTTCTCATTTTATGCACAGACCACACCTTCCCATGTCATTGGGCAGCTGGACAAAGTGCTTAGAGAGGTGAGATTCATAGATTGCTAAATCATACTAATTCTACTTTAAGCTCGAAAGTTTATTTCCTGTATACAACCAAATGATGATGTGTTAACAATAAGCGACTCTTTCTCCAGGTCTCTACACTGGATGGGGTTTTGGAAGTACGGAATGAACACTTCTGGACAATAGGCTTTGGCTCTCTGGTGTGTAATTGTATTTTTTTTACCATTTATATACTCACTTATGGGTATGTTTATTTTCCGTCATTCTTTTAAAACATGTAATCTATTTATCAGATTAATCAGTGTTTTTGCAGTTTTCTATACACTACTTTGCCCTAAATTAAAATTATTTGGGATTCATTGTCGTTAATCTTAACAACTTCCATATTCAATTGTGTTGTTTCATTTTGTTTAAATGTTTAATGTTTGTTTTTCTTTGTTTTGTTTTACTAGGCCGGGTCCATCCATGTGCGCATCCGGCGGGATGCCAATGAGCAAATGGTGCTGGCGCATGTGACCAACCGCCTCTACACACTTGTCTCCACACTCACGGTCCAGATCTTCAAGGACGATTGGACACGTCCGTCCTTGTCCACCGGACCTCTCAACCTCTCCGATATGGCACTTGCGTCTGGAAAGCAACTCGAGGAACCAGAGCCACTGACTTCCACTCCCTCTAAACCGAGCAGCCCACCGCCCGAGTTCTCCTTCAACACACCTGGCAGGAACGTGCGGCCTGTTTTACTCCCAAACATCCATCAGCAACGACCTTATAACTTGGGTCTTGCATACGGATCTTCTCAGTACAACACGATGCTCGGTCAGGGCTTAACACCTCCAGGAAGCAGCCTAGGTGTGGGTTTGGGCACAGGACCAAGAATCCCCTCCCTTCAGAGTTATAGAACTTCTTTTAGCACAGCTCCAAACATATACAGAAGCAACCTGCTGCCTTCACAGAGCGCTCAATATAAGCACTGATCTTTTGTTCGGACTAAGTCGGACTAAGAACAGGCTGAGCTCCAGAGGACCTTAACTGTTATGACTATATTAATTATTAGGACCAACAGTTCATAAAGGATTTTCTAAATAGCATTTTTTTTTTAAATATTAAACAGATAGCAGCTGTATTAAGATATACATATTATGTTGTTTTCCTGCTACTGTTGCTTTATGAGGGTTGTGTTATAATAGGTCATAATTTATTGTACATTTTGAACTCCACAGAAAGCAAATGAACTTTTGTGTTAATTCTTTGGTGTTTTATGATTTGGTCAGTGGAAAAGAAATTTGCTGCCTTGAATTGCTTGAATACAAGCAAATATCTGTGTATTCAAAATTGAAAGAGGATTGTATAATAATTTCCAGTAACCACTGAAATTACTCATATCGACTCAAATCACGGTTAAACTATTTTGATGGGAAACATGTCAATGACCAAAATGCAACATCTACATATATTAAATATTTCTACTTAAAGGTCCTATATTTTGCTATTTCTTTCAGAAGGTATCGTAGATCTCAAGGGGCCCCTAAAGTGTGTCTGTTAATAGCCTTTTGAATGGTCCCTACAGTGGCCTATTCCCATCTTAGTACTTTTGAATGGTTAAAAACAAAACAGTTTTTACCTGCCAGATCAATTAACTCATAGCAAATTCCCCTACTGTCATTGACTAGTAATAGAAATATGGAACGGCAGCAAAAAGTCTCTTGCCGTACACCTACTGGCCACTTCATTAGGTACACCTTGGTAGGCCTTTTGCCTTCAGAACATCCTTGTTCTTCTCTTTATGGCATAGAATCAACAAGATGCTGGAAACTTTCTTTAGATATTTTGGTCCATATTGACATGATGGTATCATGCAGTTGCTTCAGATTTCTTTGCTGCACATCCATAATGCATGTCTTCGATTCCACCCCATCCGAAAGGTGCTCTATTGGATTGAGATCTGGTGGCTGTGGAGGCCATTTGAGCACAGTGAATGGATGAACCCAATCGTTCATGTTGTTTATGCCAAGTGCTGACCTTACCACATGAATGTCGGAGCAGAAATCCTCAGACGAGGCAATATTTTTCCAGTCTTCTGTTGCCCAATTTTGGTGAGGCCATGTGAAGTGTAGCCTCGGTTTCCTGTTCTTAACTGACAGGAGTGGCACCTGATGTGGTCTTCTGCTGCTGTAGCTCATCTGCTGCAAGGTTCGATGCATTGCTTTGATGCAGTGATGCTCTTTCGCATACCTCAGTTTTAACAACATGTTACTTGAGTTACCGTTGCCTTTTTTTCAGCTCAACTGAGATGCCCAAACCCCTTATCATGACAATGTTGCAGCATGACAATTCCCCTGTGCACAAAAGCAAGGTAGACCTAGTTTACCAAGGTTGATGTGTAAGAACTTAAATAAATCAAGCTCTTACCTCAACTCCATTGAACACCTTTGAGATTTGAAGAATTAGAGCCCATTACTAAATGCTGTTGTGGATGATGGAGCACAATTCCCTAATGGAGATCCTCACCTAAACAGTTGAAGAGGTTATAACATCAAACACTCCATGTTAATGCTCATGATGCACCATGATGGGGTGTGATTGGTCAGGTGTCCACATATTTGTGATCTTTTTGCGCATCTTGCATTAGAATGGTCCTATTTTGATATCCCTGTCATCCTGTGTGCTGCTCTTCTTCCACCATTTCATAAAGTAGATGTTCATATGGTTCATCTCTGTTAGTGATGGTCGTAGTTTCTATTTTTGACTACTAGAATATCACTATAGAAGCTGATGATGCTCTGTGCTGCACATCTAGGAAGGCGAGCAAATCAGTGGAAGATTAGCTTTTATCTGTAAAATTATTTTTGTTTAGTTTTTTTTGATGGTTCTTTTAAAAGAGGTTCTTGTTTGTTTTTTTTGTTGTTGTTTGCTTGTTTAACAAAATGTACTATAAAAGGTACAGCATACAGTAGTGAATGCAGCCACTTTATTATATTTGTTGAACAGCTGATATACATGGCTATATCAGATATACAGCTGATATACATGTTAAAATTGCAAGGCTTTATTATAGGAAAAAAAACAAACCAAGGTAAGTCATGTCAGGTCTAACTTCCTTAAACATCTCATGTCTGCAAATGATTCCTCATGCTCCCAGAACCACTTCTTCACACTTTGAGTCCTGGATTATGCCTGTCTCATTAGGGACCCCATTAATGTGATACCCTGGTCTTTCAGTACATTCGCGTCATCAGCTGACTTCATTTTACTGCTACATAATGTTGCTGAGCCTAGACCTGACCAACTGAAGTAACCCCAGATCAGAACACTGCCTCCAGAGGCTTGTGCAGTGGCCACTCTGCATGATTTGTGCCTTACTCCGACATGCCCATCACCCTTAAATGACCACATGACCATTTTCCAAAGTCCAATCTATACTGTATGCTACCTTCCATATTCAAGTCTGTTTTTCTGATTAGTTTCAATAACAAGTGTTTTTTCACAGCTGTTTAGTTCCCATCCTTTGAGTTCTCACCTCATTGTGTGTATGAAAATGCCCTTACTGTCACTAATAAACATAGCTATGGTTTTTACTGTTTTTTTTTTTTTTGTTTTTTTTTAACAACATTAATGATTTTCTTTTTTGTTTTTGTTTTTTAAAGCACATTTTGTCCACACAGTTGACAGTTCATCACTATCCTTCCAGGTTTTGTTAATGTGCTGAAGAGTTTTTAACTCTTCAAATCAAAAGCCATTTCAAATCTCCTTCAGTGTTTTCTTTGATTTGCTTGTTTTTGTTTTTTTAATTGTGACAAAAACTAAAATTCATCCCAAGTTACAGTAGGTAAGCTTATAGTTTTTAGTTGAGCACTGTTCAAAACCAGCTGAAAATGTAAGGAATCAAGTAGTATGTGTGTACATTAGCTAGCTACAGTAGCTAGTTAGCTAGCATGACAGTGGACTTAGCAGTATAAATAATAGTACAATACTACTGTGGAAAAGTTGAGAAAGTTCTAGAAAAGTTATTTAAAGCAAACAGGGTTTCTAAATGTATTTTATAAAGAAACTTGACTAGTTGGTTGTTCCAGACTTCTCTCTAGCTCCTGTGTCTGCCCAGTTGCTGGTCTATGCTGGTTAATACTGGTTAGGGCTAGTCTGATGCTGGTTTAGCTGGTGAACCAGCAAAATGTATGCTGGTCACCAGCATACCAGCACCAAAACACAACATATGCTGGTATAATTGCTGGACAAGCTGGTCACCGGGATGTGTTTTGTGTTCTGAATGTATGAAACCATGCAGGTACTGTCCAGCAGCCTCAGGTAATTGGATGCCAGTTCTGCAAACAGAAATGCCTTGTTAATAAGAGGTCAATGAAGAATCATCAAATTGGCAGAAAGGCTGCAGTAACTTCTAATAACCACTTTGTACAATTAGGCTGAGAAGAAAAGTATCCCAGAATGCACAGCATGAGCTGCAACAGCAGAAAACCATGCTACTATTCGCTTCCGTCAGCCAAGAACATAAAGCTGAGCCTGTTCACAGACTCATCATAACGGCCCAGTTAAAGACTAGAAAAATGTAGCTTTTCGGGTATGTAAATATTATTTCGTGAGATATCGAGATAATCAATCTATTAACCCAACCTACATTGTGGTAACACCTGTAGCTGTTAGGGGTGGTGTAATGGTAAGTGTTTTTTTTTTTTTTTTTTTTTTTTTTTTGGAGCACTTTGGGTCAGTCACAACATGATTCATGGCAACAAATTCTCCATCTTCTAACAGCTACTTCTGGCATAATAATGCACCACGTCACCAAGCGAAACTTCTCAAACTGGTTTCATAAACCCGACAACGAGTTCAGAATTCTTCAGTGGCCTCCCAAGTCTGAATCCATGATCAGAATCCAATAGAGCACCATGCAAAATTGAGGACCAAGGCTGGAAGATCCACCCAGCATTATAAGTTTTTATAAGTTAAGCCTTTATTTGCCACATATACATTACAGCACAGTGAAATTCCTTCTTCGCATATCCCAGCGTAACTGGGGTCAGAGCACAGGGTCAGCCATGATACAGCGCCCCTGGAGCAGATAGGGTTAAGGGCCTAGCTGAGGAGAAAAACTTTACTGATTGTCTGTAAACCAACCAGGAATTATGGCAAGAATTAGAGGGTGTACAGTACCCAAGCAGTCATGCTCATTCTATGGCTCTCTTAGACTCTTACAGATATCTCAAGCTGTCCTTTCTCATCATTCTACACACTCATATTGGATATTGAACCACTGATATTACATGTTGATAGGTTATGTATTGCATATTTCCTGGAGGTAAAGAGGCTTTCATCATGTTTGTTCTTTTTCATTACTACCCTGAGTAGTCCAAAGCATTAGAAACACGCACATATGTGTGTATAGAAGTCGCCTTGCTAACTGGAGCAGATAAAATTTCAGAATGGATTTGCTCTAAAGAATTCTTGTAGGTTAATCTGTGAATATGGAATGTTTTGGTTATTATTGATGCTTCTGTGTATCATGATGTTGTAAAGATGAAGGTGAAATGTGTGGTTTTTCTTCCAAAATAAAAAAATATATATATATTGAAAAACATTTATTCCAAAATTATGGCCCTTAGGGTAGAAATAAACTACATGTATATTCTGTATAGACTTATTGTTATAAATTTAGTACCCTTTCTTTTAATTTTATGTTTTTCTGTAAGAAGAAATATAATAAAAAGCATCATGAGATCATAGCAGGTCTTAGTATTACGCAAATACAACATTAGACCAACAACAACATACAACTTTATCATCGTGCCATTATTTATTCAACAAAATTGAATCTAAAAATTCCTCTCACATCATTATAGAGGAATTTTGGCCCATTATTCTTTACAACATTGCTTCAATTCATTGAGGATTTTTGGAATTCACATATGCACAGCTATCCTAATGGCCCATCACAGCATTTCAGTTGGATTGATGACTGGACTTTTCTTTTTCAGCCATCAGATGTAGATTTCCCAGTGTGCTTCAGATTATTGTCCTGTTGCATGACCCAATTTCAACCAATGTTCAGCTATCAGACAGATAACCTTAAATTTGCCTCTAGAATTCTAAATGACTGCAAGGTCATGGTCCTGTGGCTGCAAAACAAGCCTAGAACATCGCCCCTCCACCATCATACTTGACAGTGGGTATGAGGTGTTTCTGCTGAAATGCTGTTTGGTTTTCCCCAAACATGGCATTGGGCAATAAGGCAAACAACTCCAGTTTACATTACATTTACATTTTACATTTAGCCATTTGGCAGACAGCATTTGGCAGATTCCGATTTGTTCTCATCTGTCCATATAGGACTTTGTTCCACAAGCCTCTGGTGTTTTTCAGATGCAGCTTTGCAAACCTCTGTTGTACTTCCATGGTTATTTCAACCCTTCGAAACAAACTATACTTGTTCGGTCTTCTTCTAATTGTGCTGTTGAACTTTAACATCCTCAATGAGACCTCGTGTGTGCGTATTTTTTCTCTGAACATTATATAGTCTGACCTTGGGGTAGAGATGCTGTGAATGTCCACTCCTGTCAACTGCCTTGAATACATTTGATTTGTGAATACTCTTTCTCACTATAGAATAATGAACTCCAAATTGTTTTGAATTGGTTTTGTAACCCTTTCCAGATTGATGTGCAGCAGCAAATGCTTATGTCTTTAACACACAACTGAAAGTTCCTGACTGGCAAATTTCCCAAACTTCTACTTTTATAGAGGTCTGCAAACCAGCTGATAATCAATTAATGAAGGGTTGATGATTAGCAGCACCTGGATGTACAGTAGCTTACCCTCTTAAATCCTGGACAAGCAGTGAGGATGGGCCACATGTTTTTTTTCTTTTTGTTTTTTTTTTTTTTTTAAATTGTTATTT
>JAQQZT010000013.1:8746290-8757148 GCA_030068275.1 Clarias platycephalus | reverse complement strand
TTCCTACCTCGCTCTCATCTAAACGTTGTCATTCATCTGCACTTGGATTCATCTCTTACCGCTCTG
Organism: Clarias platycephalus; assembly: GCA_030068275.1. Taxonomy (NCBI): domain Eukaryota; kingdom Metazoa; phylum Chordata; class Actinopteri; order Siluriformes; family Clariidae; genus Clarias; species Clarias platycephalus. The sequence goes on along the minus strand of JAQQZT010000013.1, from coordinate 8,757,082 downwards.
CCCCGTGACACCTTTCTATTCAATGACCATTCTTTGTTCAAATTAATAAAATACTAATAATAGGATCTGGTTGCTGTTTTAACAGTGGCGCTTGCTCTTTAAATATGTTTAGTGATCCAGTCCAAGTCTAGAAGTAACTTGATCCAGAGTCTTCCCAAGTGCAGCTTAGCATACACGATGTCTGGTGAAACTGGCTCCAGTGACGGTGATCTCTGCTCTGTGGATTTTGAGATTTTTGGCTATGTCCAGGGTACTGACTCATATTTATTTTTTGCTAATAATGGCTGTTTCTTGATTTGTACAGCTCAAGATTTTAATCTTGCACTCGGTTTACATATGAACATTCGTGACCTTTGCTTAGATTAATAATGGATCACTGTTATGTTATATAACTGTTATATACTAAAGTTATACAGGGGTAAATTAAGATTTATAGACTTGTACAGGTTTATATCCAGGCTGGTTTGCATGACATTATAGTGATTCATGGCAGGTGGAACATTATTATTGTGAATAATAGTTTATATAAACGTTGTATCATGTAATTGAAAAAGTTGCTCAAATTGTGTGCTTCTTACAGGTTTACATGATCTTTACTCTTTACTCTAAGTCTTTGTTTTTCATTTTTGGTACAGGTGTCTGCTTTCGAATGGTAAGTAAATCTCAGTAGAATTAAAAAAATTATTGTGTCACTTTATGTAGACATATTGCTTGTATACGTATTATATTGCTCATTGCTGTTTTAAAACCCATGGGCTACCAGCCCATGTTACCCGAGAACTAAGCATGGGAACGCTGCTTAGTCGCAACCCACTGTTCAGAGAGGTGGATGCTGATATGTGTGGTGTACAGTTTATTTGTTTCTAGTAGTAGTCAAGTATCACAAGCATTTATTAATGCAATCACTAAAATATAGCAGCAGAATGAAAGGAAATGTAATTTCAGTGACATCCCCACCTGAAATACCATAGCAACCACATAGTAACAGTTAAGCAACCACCAGGAATACCATAGCAACTTCAAAGAAACAGCTAAGCAATCACCTGGTGTGCCATACTGTAGCAACTACTTAACAATACTTTCAGGGGATGGACAATGACACTGAAACACTGGCCAATTTAGTGTTGGAGGTTTCATGGCTAAATTTGACCAGCCTGGTGGCCAATCTTCATTGACTGCACATTCCACCAGTAAGAGCAGAGTGTGAAGGATTAATTAGCAGAGAAATAGCACTGTTTTGCTTAAAATATTGCAATGCACACGACATTATGGGTGACATATCAGAGTTCAAAAAAATTGTTGGTGTGCGTCTCACTGGCGCATCTGTGACCAAGACAGCAAGTCTTTGTGATGTATCAAGAGCCACTTTATTCAGGGTAATGTCAGCATACCACCAAGAAGGATGAACCACATCCAACAGGAGTAACTGTGGATGCAAGAGGAAGCTGTCTGAAAGGGATGTCCGGGTGCTAACATAAAACCACAGCTGCCCAACTCACTGCAGAATAAAATGTCCTGTTTCCAGCCTGTGTTTCATCGGGAGCTCCACAGGGTCAATGTACATGGCCGATCTGCTATAGCCAAACCTTTGGTTACTCGTGCCAATGCCAAACATCAGTTTCAATGGTGCCAGCAGCGAAAGTCTTGGGCTGTGGACAATGTGAAACATGTATTGTTCTCTGATGAGTCCACCTTCACTATCTTTCCTACATCTGGGAGAGTTATGGTGTGGAGAAGCCCCAAAGAAGCGGACCACCCAGACAGTTGCATGCCTAGAGTGAAGCATGGGGGTGGATCAGTGATGGTTTGGGCTGCAATATCATGATATTTCCTAGGCCCAATACTTGCGCTAGATGAGGACCATGTTCACCCATTGATTCAAACATTGTATCCTTTAGGCGGTGCCGTGTGTCAGGATGATAATGCACCAATACACACAGCAAGACTGGTGACGGAGTGGTTTGATTGATGAACATGAAAGTGAAGTTGAACATCTACCATGGCCTGCACAGTCACCAGATCTAAATATTATTGAACCACTTTGGGGTGTTTTGGAGGAGCGAGTCATGAAACGTTTTCCTCCACCAGCATCACGTAGTGACCTGGCCACTATTCTGCAAGAAGAATGGCTCAAAATTCTCTGGCCATTGTGCAGGACTTGTAGCTGTCATTCCTAAGACAAACTGATGCTGTATTGGCCGCAAAAAGAGGTTCTACACCATACTAATGAATTATTGTAGTCTAATACCAGCCGTTTCAGTTTCATTCTCCAACCCCTGTACTGAATCACTTGGTATATCATAGAAACCTTATAGCATCAGCCAACATGTAATTATCCTCCCGGAATACCATAGCAACCACATACCACATTTAATTATCCACCTGGAATACTATAGCAACTACTACACATAGCAACAGCCAAGCAACCAACTGGAGTACCATAGCAAATACTTAACAAGTAATTAACCACGCGGTATACCATAGCAACCTCATAACAACAGCCAAGTAACCACATGAACCACCATAGCAACCACATAGCAACATCTAATCAGCCACCTGGAATACCATAGAAAATACATAGCAACACACATGTAACCACCAGGAATACCATAACATCCACATTGCAACATGTAAATGCTACCAGGAACACCATAGTAACTACATAGCAACAGCCAAGCAACCACCTGGAATACCATAGCAACCTCATAGCATCATAGAAGTAACTGTCTGGAGTACCATAGCAACTACTTAACATATTTTACCACATGGAATACCATAACAACCACAGATGCAATCAGCCACCTGGAATACCATAGCAACTACAAAGCAACACAAAAAATAACCACATGGAATAACATAGCAACCACATAGCAGCATGTAATTAGCTACCATAGCAACACATAAGTTACCACCTGAAATACTATAGTAACCACATAGCTACTATACATATAATTAACCATCTGGAATACCATAGCAACCACATAGCAACACATAAGTAACCATCTTGAATACCATAGCAACCACGTAACTCACAAGTAACCGCCTGGAATACTATAACACCCACATAGCTATGAGTAATAAGACACCTGGAATACCATAGCAACCACATAGCTACATGTAATTAGCAACGCTAAATACCACAGTAACCACATAGCAACACACAAGTATCCACCTGGAATACCATAGCAACCATATAGTAAAATGGCCAGACTGGTTTAAAAGGAATTAAAAAAATTAATTTAAAAAAACTCAACTTTTGTTTTAATTGTAAATTTTGTCGATTATAATAAAATACCTGTCTGTGTGAAATCTTAGACTCTCTTTCTGTGTCTCTCAGTACTCCGAGAGGAAGGGCCTCAGCCTTGGTGTGGTTGGCTGGGTGAAGAACACAAACAAAGGGACAGTGGTGGGACAGGTACAGGGACCACGTCATTTGGTCAATGAAATGTAAGTTCAATATATACAGTATAATATACAAAGACTTATTATCAAGTCTTGAGTAGCACATTTTACTTAGTTTGAGATTATTCAATTCAACCCAGTTCATTATTTGTATTGCACTTGAACATTGACGCAAAGCAGCAATAGAGTTTCTGGATGTAAATTAAAAAATGTTTATCCTTAATGAGCAAGCTGCAAGTGACAGTGGCAAGGAACAAACTTTGAGAGAAACCAGACTCAAAGGGGAGTTCATGATTATTTAGGTGATACCAGATAGTGAAAATGTAAATAAACTTACTGTATTTGGCAGATACCCATACCCAGTGCAAATTACATTTATCGCAACTATACATCCGAACAGGCTAAGAGGTGGTGGCCTTGTTCAATGGCCCAACAGTGGCAGCATGGTGGTGCTGGGATTTGAACCCATAACCACCCTATCAGTATTCGAACACCTTAACCTTAACACCTAGGCCTGCCACTATAACACAACCCTTTTTATAACTGTCTGCTCTAAGTGCAAATAGTTAATGCAATCCATACTATCTTTATGTTATAAAGTGGAATCGTTCTCAATTATCGAATGAATATTTAAGCATACTGTTTGGGGCCATCTTAGGCAGCAGATACAGGTAGTGGTATCCAACCAGAAGTAGTGACAACAGGATGCATCAGACAGGTCTTCATATATACTGTCTGGCCAAAAATGTCACACACTCTAAGATTTCATTCAGTGACCTTTATCTTTGATTACAGCACACAATGTGGTGATCAGTTCATGTGTGAAAATGATTCCTTACGCTCACAGAACCACATTTTCACAATTTGAATCCTGGGATGTGCTTACGCCATCAGGGAAGAAAGTCTCTATTGATGTATTAACCTGGTCATTCAGTACATTCAGGTCATTAGCTGACATGATGCAAACCAGAAATGCATGAAAGTTACTTTAGTATTTGTAATTGTGTTATTTTATAAACTACAGTATGTTTGATCATTTAGAATTTCTTTGCATATGCAAGTCTGTCCTCTACACAGGCATGTGCATATACATTGTTCTACCTGCAGATGGAAGAATATAACAATATGTGTAAATGTCACAATAATTATTTCACATATTTCATTGATATCCTTCATTCAATATTTATGAAAGCTTAATAATAATTAAAAAAAATTATACAACTTGAAAATGTTGTCTGTATCATTTCAAGCTAAATGAAATGTCTTTTTTTAACATTTCCATACAAAACCTTCATGACGTCTTATGCTTTGCAAACGATCTCTTATTTACCAGGGACCAGTGGTGCTTGATTTCCCAGTTCTGTCTTTTTTCCCCACAATTGATTTTATCCTGTGTCACACCAGGCTACAATCAGTATACTTTTGTATATTATTCAGTGTGAAACTGGCTTATGTCTCATATTAGTTGATGTATACATTGGTCTCCATTTTACCCAACTGACTTGCTATTTTACCTAATAGGCTCCTATTATTGTTCATTTTAAGTTGTTTTAAAAAAATAATACATACAGTACTGTTCACTTTTGGAGTAGATGAGTCAAAATTATAATATGTAAATATGATACCACTATGTCCAACTTTTTTTTTTTTTTTTCAAATACCAGCAGACAGCTCAAAGACACACCTTGTTATTCATTATATTGACAAGGTCACTTTGTGTGCTTATTTCCTTTCTGCCTTTCTTGAGGCTTCTAGTGGAACTTTTCAGGATGCAGCCCACTGCTCAACTGGACTACTTTAGCCATTCTTCCCAGAGGGCCTGTGACCCACATCAGGCAGAAAATATGCCCAAAATAGCAAGAGAAGAGAATAACTTAAAAAAAAAAAAAAAAAGATAGCCTATATTTGTCCAACACTAAAAGTACTACCAAGTACTGAGGTTTTTTTTTTTTTTTTTTTACAGTTAAATCAATTTGCCAACAGTCATGTTGCCATGTTTATTAACCTCATTGGTTGTTGATGGTCAGAGTATTTAGACCTTCGGCAGACGACACATTTATCCAAAGTGACTCACATTTGGACTCATTATATATACATCTAAGGGTTAGGGGCATTGCTCAAAGGCCCAACAGCAGCAGATTGGTGGGGCTGGGGTTTGACCATAGAACCTTCCAATCAGTAGTCCAACACCTTAATCACTGAGCTACTTCTTAGATTGAGTGACACCAAATCATTAGCCAATTAAAAGGCGTGTGCACTGTCTAACAGATTTAAGCCTTGCCTTTTTGCCCTGAACTCATCTTGGTCAGTGTACTATACTGTAGTGTAATGTTTTATTTGGACTCTAGGTGGCATAGAGAGGGAAAAAAAGTTTTGGAGTTCTGAGTGCTGCAACCCGTCTTCACTGAAATACATTCCACTTTCTCTCAGTCATATCCATGAAACGGGGTTAGGTTGGACTGGGATCCAAGAGCTTCACTGTCAATAGGTGACCAATCAAATCTATTAGTATTGACATTTTATCACATGAATCACATCCTAATTTAAAACATTCAAACCATTCAAAGTGCATGCTACTGAAAAGGTGTAAAATATACCTAAGGCATCTTGTATTGGTCTATCGCAGATGTCACAACAACCTCAAATGAGATATACCAGCACATATATTTATTTTCTAGGCAAGACTGGAATGTGTTTTAGGAAACAGATATTCCTTATACTTAAAAGAGGTGAAGGTTTGAGTGATTGATGTAAAGGATACAATGACAGTCTGGGATTTAAAACCCAAAACTTCTCTGTCATTATCCACTGGGCTACCATTGCATCCTTAAATGTCTTTCACTTAAATTCCTCTTTTTGCTCTTCTCCACAGGAAGATATGGCTGAGTAAAGAGGGTAGCCCCGGCAGCCGCATCGCTCGGGCCGTGTTCAAAAATGAGAAGAACATCCCCAAGCTGGAAATATCTGGCTTCTCTACCCGATTCTGATGTACAAACCAAACAACCATTTCTGTTACTAGCATGCGTCACCCTGTAAAGCCACCAGTATTCATTTCACAATATATGATCAGCCACTTTATCATGATATTCAAGAAATCAATGTGTTAAGAAAACACATTTTTAAATTGCTCTTGTGCTCAAAACAATTTGTCGCAGAAATAGATTGTATATTGTTTTTTTTTGTTTGTTTTTAATTGTGGCCTTCTGTGCATAATGTTTTATAGTAATGTGTGTGTGTGTGGGGCTGTGGGTGTGTTCATATATGGGACTGGAAACATTCTTAATTGCATTTACACTAGATATAGCATCTAAATATAAATCCTTTCAAACCCTGAAAAAAAAATTAAGACACTGAAAAAAATGCTTCAGTTCATATGAAGAATTTAATAGAAGAAAAGAATGTTCATTAATATTAATAGTAATAAATAGTAGTATAAGTTAATAGTAGTGTGTTGCTGCAATACAATGCTGCTTGATGTTCTAACTTCAATGTGTGTTTGTGTTTACCCAAGTTCATCATGTAATAATATCAGTTCATTCATTCAGTCATTTGTTCATTCATTCGTTCATTCATTCTTTTTTTCCCTCTTTGACTGGTGGGGAAAATCCAGAGCTATTTTGAATAACGTGAACTAGATATACAGATGACATGGCTCACTATATATTTTTTTCAATTAAATAACTAATGACAAAAATCAGATTTGAACTACTCGTGTTTCTTATGTGTTTAAAAAAATGTCTCCTCTACAAAACTATTTTGGATTTTTAAAAGAAATAAAATAACAGAATGCATGAAAGTTTGCATGCCCATACAGTTTACCATGAATTTATTTATAAAATCTACAATCTACATTGGTATTGTGGCACTTAAGACTATAAAATGAGGTTGTATAAGACTAAATAATTAGACTATAAGCGGTCTAAGGGAAGTTTTATACCATTATGCATTTTTAATTTCCATTAAGTATTTTTATTGCATTTTTTTTTTCCAGTAATAAACAAGAGATCCAGAAAGCCAAAATATTGCAAAATAATAGCACAAATATTTTTGTGTTTCCTCTGATTCGCTACATACTCACATGTTTCTGTACACATTTTAAGCCTTACTTAGCTTTTTTATTTTTTTAGCTATTTCAGGGTGCAGATTGAGAAAATCAGAGTTACAGTATGTGCAGCTATTAATTTATTCAGACAAATTAATACACATAGGAATTCAAAAAACACAGTCTATTTGGTTGTGTGAATAAAAATTATTTTTTACATGAATTTTGAGAGCAGTAAGGTACAGTATAATAACTTTGTCTCAGGTATACTAATGGATTTCACTTTAATGTAATAAAAAATTAAGTAGAGTGAGAAAATTTGGATTTACAGTGTACAGTATTTTCAGTTGAAGTACTTTGCTAGGTTTGCATATGGACTGTGGTAGATTCAGCACAAATAACACTCACTCACGGTGACGGGAGGCCTATTTGAACAATGCAATAAATGGAAAAAAAAAAAACAATGCAATAAATGAAAAGAAAAAAAAAAGAAAACCATAAGAGGAATAAAACTGTAAAGCTTAAAGCATCTAGTATTCCCAGGCGGTCTCTTATCCAAGTACTAACCAGGCCCGAGCCTGCTTAGCTTCCAAGATCAGATGAGATCAGGCGCTCTCAGACTGGTAGGGCAGTAAGCTAAAGCTGGTGTGAAGGGAGGCCTATTTGAACAGTAATAATACAGTAATTTTAATAAATAAATAAATAAATAAATAAATAAAACAATATGAGGAATAAAACGGAAAAGCTTACAGCATCTAGTATTCCCACTCGGCATCCCATCCAAGTACTAACCAGGCCTGAGCCTGTTTTCCTTTCAAGATCAGACGAGATTAGGTGCTCTCAGACTGGTTTGGCCGTAAGCGAAAGCTGGTTTGAAGCGAGGCCTATTTGAACAATGACAATGCAGCAATGAAAAAAATTTATAAATATTAAAAAAAAACCTATAAGAAGAATACAACTGAAATGCTTACAGCACCTGATATTCCCAGGTGGTCTCCCATCCAAGTACTATAACCAGTCCGGAGCCGCAGATTCAGAGATCAGACAAGCTCGTCAGACTGGTTTGGCCTTAAGCAACTTCAGTAATTAACAACAAAAAAATTATAAAAGGCAATGTAAAATGTTTATTTAGGCACAAAGATAACCTGAGTAAATACAAAATGTAGTTTTGAAATAATGATTCAGAGCCACTTAAGCATGTATACTGAACCTTTATAAATAACAAGAACTAAATACACAGATGACATGGCTTATTACATTTTAAAAATGATTATTTTTTCCCCAGTTCAATAGCTAATGACAAAAAACTGATTTGAACAAGTTCTACAAATTATAACTATTCATGTTTCTGGTTTGCAATTAATAATAATAATAATAATAATAATAATAATAATAATAATAATAATAATAATAATAATAATAATAATAAATAACTTTATATATTTTTTTAAAAGACATAAAATAACAGAGCACATGGATGTTTGCGTGCCCATACAGTCACAGACACATTCATAAAATTAATATTTATAAAATCTACAATCTACATTGGTATTGCGGCATGTGAGACTATAAAATTAAGTTATATACAGTAAGACTACAAACGCTGTATGTGACGTTTTATACAATCATTTTACATTAAAGTTAAGGTATGGGGCAGATGCCCTTATCCAGAGCAACTTACATTTTTATATCTTTATACACCTGAGGGTTAAGGGTGTTGCTCAGGGCCCAACAGTGGCAGCTTGGGGTTTGTACCTGGAACCTTCTTATAAGTAGTCCAACACCTTAACCACTGATCTACCCCTGACTCCAATCAGCTAATCCTTTCATCTCAATCCTAGTGCTCATATAGAAGTATTTTTGTTTCATGCAGTATTTTATATCATGAGCTCCATAAAAGTAAAATAAGACCTAATAATATTCAGCATTCACAAAGCCAAAATATATTCCATAAACTAATACAACAAGATGCACAAATATTTTTGTTTCCTTTGATTTGCTACAAGGGTGGTACGGTGGTGTAGTGGTTAGCACTGTTGCCTTGCACCTCCAGGGTCCGGGTTCGATTCCCGTGTCCGTGTGCATGGAGTTTGCATGTTCTCCCTGTAGTTGGTGGGTTTCCTCCCACAGTCCAAAGACATGCAGATTAGGCTAATTGATGTTCCCAAATCCTGTGATGGATTGGCACCCTGTCCATGGTGTACCTCACCTTGTGCCCTAAGTCTCCTGGGATAGGCTCCAGGCCCCGCTATGACCCTGAATACAGGATAGACGATGAGTGATTTGCTACATACTTGCATGTTTCTGTCCACAAATGTGTTATTTTAAGCCTCACTTTAGATTTTTGCGTGTGCAGAGTGAGCCAAGAGCACTTTGGAGGAAGTCTGAAAAATCAGGAAAAGTACAGTAGAGTTATGTGGAGTAAATCACACAAAAGAATTTAAACACATACTGTAGGCATTCTCTTATAATACAGTAGAATGGGTGAAAGCCCAGGGTTATTAACCTCTATTCGTGAAGGTTGTTATAATTAACTTTTAACACTTAACTGGTGCTGGTTCGTTTGTTGCAAAAATTAGGCAGTTTGAATTTAAAATGGTTGTTTGGAAGGGTTTTTTTTTTTTTTTTTTTTTTTGTAAACAGCATGCCCTCAAAACTTTTAATGCCTTAAAATGAAATTTGTTAGTACACATGATATAAAGTTATTATGTCTTACTACCCTCAAAATGTATATTTATGTTAACAAATAATTTTTATTCACACAATTAAATAAACTGTGCCTATTTAAGCTAAAAAAAAAAGATGTTTACATTATTAAAAACATTTATCCATAGTTTTGTCTTCCATACATTGCAGGGCACAAGTACACACTTATACAAGCTGCATGGCAAAAAAAAAAAAATCTTCATGGTTAAATAAACACAGTCTATTTAATTGTGTGGATAAAATTTGTTGACATACATTTTGAGGGTAATAAGACATCATAACTTTGTGTCCAGTGAACTAATACATTTCATTTTAATGTATTAAAAGTTTTGATTGCAAGCTGTTTCCAAAAAAAACAAAAAAACTTTTAAGTAGAGTAAGCAAATTTTTATTTACAGTGTACAGTATTTTCTGCTGAAATACTTTGTCTGGTTTGCATATGGACTGTGGTACACCAGCTGCTGCCCTTTCTTACAGTCTTGTTACAGTTACAGACAAATGTCACTCTGCTCTATGCAAGCTAGCATTATCATTACTTAAAGTACAGTATATGCTCTATTAGCCAGGATGGATGGATGGATGGATGGATGGATGGATGGATGGATGGATGGATGGATGGATAGATAGATAGATAGATAGATA
>JAQQZT010000013.1:8699693-8712781 GCA_030068275.1 Clarias platycephalus | reverse complement strand
TGTGTGTGTGTGTGTGTGTGTGTGTGTGTGTGTGTGTGTGTGTGTGTGTGTGTGTGTGTGTGTGTGTGTGGCCTGTATACTGTATGCACACTCATGTGTCAGGTTATCCAAGCATGTCTGCTTCTCTCTGGACAGTGGCAATATCACAGAGATTACAAGAGTATATTCTTGCCCTCAAACAGCTCTGTGTAGTACGATTGGGTCTAAAAGTTCCACAACTTATAGCTATAAACTAATCTGTTGTCATTTATTTATATAGAGTAAGTAAGAAGAGAAAGTTTAAATAGATTCTTCTTCTTCTTTTTATTTTTTTATTTTTTTTAGAACATTCTATAAAGTGTCTGTTAGGAATAAAATGAGAAGAAGATCCAGTAAAAAAGCGTTCCATGCCCTAAAATATAATCAAGTTAAGGAAACAATGCATTTGGTGTGCTGTGTTCCTTTACGGTCACAAGTGAACAGCTTTGCATCCTCTCAGTAGTAATATATGCCCATGTCTTTTTTTGACACATGGGTTCTAATTAATCGGTGCTCTTTGCTTTTGGCATCTCTGTCCGAACTCTACCAGATGTCCTCGACTGCCTCCCTAAAGACTAGATCTAAAGATCACATTTTCATTTTTAATTTCTATGAATTTTTTATAATTTGTAGATAAGTTGTTAATTGAGATTCACATGTTTAAGGTGCATTTAATTGAGAGAAGATAGTACCTTAGGTATTGAAATCGCCAGGGATCACCTGATAATATGGTATCATGATACCTACAGTAGGTGATATAATTACATTCAATAATAAAAAATACTTTGGAGTTAGCATGTCGATCCATGAAATACCATTCAAACATCTTGATGCGTAACTGAATTGATTGTTTCCCCCTATCTCTATAAGCCATTAGAATTGCAGTGGTAATTTGTGCATATATAATATGTAAGGCAGACAGGTGAGTGACAGGTCTGATCATTGGAAATTTTGAAACCTCAAGGGTTTCAAACAAACATCCTGTGTAGTCCTCTACATCCAAGTTTTATCCTAGCAGAAAAAGTCTGCAGTAAAATAATTTCCTTGGAAATGTGAACCGATGGCGAACATTCTTTCATATTGGGTCAGTTGTAGCCTGTGAAATGCTTTAAGTGATTGGTCATCCATTAATGAAGGTTTGTCTCAGGTTGCACCCTGATTACCATTCCTTCCACTTCCTTCCACCGAGAAGTCCAGACCAGCAAGGCAGACGTTGGTGCACATCGGCACGCTCGTCTCCTTTCTTACATTTCTTCTCTTTTTCTCCAATGAATTGAGCTTTTCGGTAACAATTCTCCACCTGACTGTCTGTTTAGTGAAAAGATGCTTCAATAACAGTTACGCTAATATTCTATGACTTTATCCAATCTTCCTTCTTTACATAGGTCATGTAGATGCAAAAAAAAAAAAAAAAAAAGATGATTGCTTAAAATGACCTTGTTCACTTCTAAGACTTCACTGTTCCTTATCTTTTTTTTTTTTTTTTTTTTGTATGTAGTGGTACCTACTCATTTACATTGTTGGTTTCCCATGTCTTTATCTAACTAACTCTTGCGATAAGGTTACCAGCCTGCGTTCAGATGATAGGCTGTGAACAAAGTCCAAGTTGTCATTGACAGCTATACCATGAGGAGTTCCTTTTTTTATTTTTTTATTTTTTAGTGCTAGAACCCGACAGGAACCTCTCTTTCATCGTTCTTGCTGGTCACTACACAAAGCCAAGCCTGGCATAAGGAGGGGGGCGGAAGTGTCACATTAAAAGAGGCGATTCTGTGTAGTGTAGTGTAACGGCAGCCAGAAGCAACCCGCTGCTAACCAGCTCAATGACCTTCTGTTCCACACTTGGCTTAGCACTGTCCTTTCATAGCTGGAGCAGGAAGTACTAGGACTGGGTTTTGACTGGAGCGGCAACCTCTCATTATAGAGTTTATTGGATCAATTTGAAGATAAGCCAAGATAACAGCCATGCTTTGATATACTACATGCTAAGAGTTTATTCATTGGCTTGGGATGCCTTTTTATACAATATGTTGATCTTTCAGGATCTTACTTGCACATTGCAGGGACTTACTGTACAAGATCAGTCTAACACGTATTTGCGAGTTAATCATACACAGACGAGCAATAACATGGCGTTGACTTAGAATCCAGTTCCTTAAATGAGTTTTCAGCCCCCTTCAGTGCTGAAGCCAGGAATTTGTTTTTGGAGTAAGATGAGGAAATGTAATAAATAAAATCTTTCAGCTTGCAGTCATAAATGAGGAAAAAATATGATTCCAATTGCTTCTAATTGTAGAAGCTTGTAGCTATTAAAAATGTCCATGCGTAAAGAGCTCAGTTGATGCATAACAGTGCTTTTGAAGAAGGGAGAAACCCTTTATTTTCTGATTTCCTGATTCTTCACTAGGTAATTCACCCGTTTCTAGCTGAGGCAAGAGTTAAGGTTTTACAAGCATCCCCACCCTACTTTTCTTCTGTCCACTAGAGCTAGTGAACTTCATCTGCACTCCTCTCTAAACAACAGCTAAGTACCAATTCTGATGTCACTAGGTGTGAGATCCTTCGCCTGCCCATAATTAAACCAGAAGGTTCTTGCTCTACTTCACTGCTGAAATATGTCAGAAGCTCTATGCAACAAAATAATGTGCCTAGAAGTAGTAATCAAATGAAATGTACAAAGTATAATCATCCAGATCCAGCCTGGGATCCTGTCCAGTGAGCAACTACTGTAGGACTCTGTTGTCCACCAATTATCCTTAAGATTATAACCACTGAAAGGTGAACTGAACAACATGGCTCACCGACTATACACCAGTAAACAGGGGACCGAATCATTGCCACCCAAGGCTCACCCATGCCCCTGGGGGCAAAAGGTCGGTCCGATCCCACAGAAAATCCCAATGCAGCATAAATAGCTGAAAAAGTCAATACTAGCCATGATAGAAAGGCACCAGAACACCTAGTGCACCACAACTCACCACGCACAGGGCAAAACGACAAGTGTCAAAGATCCGAAGGCTGCCAACTTAGCCTCCAAATTCCACAATCTGACAAACAAGTCCGGTCCATTGAGGCCTCACCCTACAACACACATCACCCAAAAGATGCCAAAATGCTAGTACCTGGCAGCACAGCACACACCCAGGGGCCCTACAGAGTCACAAACAGGGGGGCCAGAGCTGGGCAAGTGACACCAGGGGAGCTCAAAACCTTGATTGTTTTAACGTTGAAGTTAAGACCGGCGGATTCACATTATACACATGGAAAGGTTAAGGTCTTTTTTTTAAAGAAAATCTTACAAAGGGCCTGTTCTAAAGGTTTTTAGAAGCAAAGAAAGTTTGAATCTGAATCTTGACTTGAATCTCACTCTGTTTATTCTGGTCCTGTATGAGTGTGGGAGTTTCATATTTGCTTTGAAATCTTCTGCCCGATCCATAAAGCAACACGGAGAGCGGCCAACTCAGGAACTCTTTCAGCAGTACATCTAGCGCTTTCTGCTTGGATCAGATCAGTTTACTTCTTCTTGTACCTCTCAGCAAACACATAATTCACGTCTACTACTTTAACAGCTTTTGTTCCAACCGATTGCTCAGTTTTTATTGAGGGGAGTCAGTATGCCTGCTAATGGCAATGAAACCCTTCTCAGGCATAATGTAGCTGTAAAAATATTGTTTCTTGTCCACGTGGAGTCGGTGTGAACAATGCGGACACTTGCGCAATATTTATTATGTGTTCAGAAATAATCGTTATTGTCATCCTGAGAAATTCCGTATGATGGACGTCATAGTGAGTATGACTGGTGCGGAGTATTGGGCCTCTCAAAATTCCATTCCGTATACGATACTCAGTACTAAAATAGTTTTACTCTAGTTTTAATTTTACATGAAACATGAACATCAGTATTAGACTGCATAAATGTCAACAGTGCCTAAATATAGCAAGCATATTTAATATTAAAATACCTTTTTTCTGGGTCACCCAGAGTTGTGTAATATATGGCCGTTTAACCAACTTTAACCGCTAATTAATTGCAAAATAAAATGTTGCATGTTTTATATTTGATTAAAGATTAAACTTTCTTTCGGCTGCTCTGGTTAAGGGGTCGCTATGGTGGACCATCCGTTCCGCACAGAACTTTGGGATCGGTTTGGAAGGATGCCCTTCCTGACGCAACCCTCCCATTTTATCCGGACTTGGAACCGGCATGCTGTGGCTGGGTTACTACCTAGGCTACTACTAGGGTGTGGCAACCCACCGACAGCGGGACTCGAACCCGGATCCTCAGATCCCCAAACCAACAACCCAGCTGCCTGAGCATCCACTCCTCTTTATAGCTGAAAGATTAATGAAATAAAAAAATCAATAGATTGATCTTTATTGATCCCAAATGCCCAAACTCCAACCACTGGATGCAGTGCCGGTCCCAAGCCTGGATAAAATGGAAAATGAATGCGCCAGGAAGGGCATCCAGCATAAAACCTGTGCCAAGGCCTGTGCTGATCGGATGGTCCGCTGTGGTGACCCCTCGGCATGAGCAGTCGAGAGACTACCAACAACGTACAGGAAAGTATTAAGGTTAGGTTAGACTTCATTAATTCTGGCTTGGTATCTCTTTTGTTTAACAGTCATGTCATGCCTCTCAAAAAAATAATAAAGGTTTGTATGATATTGTGACTTAATATGGTTTAGCTTTAGCTATTTAGGGGGAAAATTGGCTTTAATCCTGACCTCTGCACATCTGTTATTTAATCCTGACCTCTGCACATCTGTTATTTAATCCTGACCTCTGCACATCCGTTATTTAGGATGGCTGCGATAGAACTTTTACGGATATAACAAAGATATTTCCACACAAGTACTTTTAACTTTAGGTAGTCATCATTGTCAGGTCTACAGTACATATCTGTTAAACAGTACTGACTGTTCAGATTTCCCCGAGCACTTGGACATTCATCCATTCTTCTATTCATTAGTACTATTCATAAGTGATATTTAAAACTGATTTCAACAGTGGGTGTTTTTTTTTCCTTCCTTTTTTTCTTTCAGACGTCTGGTTTTAAATTAGTCACCTATAATAAATCTTCACTGAAAAGAACACTTATGATGCTTAAAATTATGAGCTCCTTTATATTCCTTTGTGCATATGAACTTCTTATTTCAGTTCAGACTCTCAAATGTTATTTGAAAATCGTTTACAATCGTGTATCATGAAGAAAATTTTTTGAAGAAAAAAGGATGTTTGCTTATGATCTGATTGAACAGCTGTATCTGTGGCAAAGACAACCAGCGCTTCAGGTTGAAATACATGGTACGCATGAGAGATCATGCTAATAGCAATTTTTCACATATGACATAATGGCACTTTCTCTATATATATACTGTAAAAGTATAAACTTTTATGCCTGGACCATTTTTCGACCGGGAAAAAAAAAAAAAAAAAAAGTTTTAGGGTTTTGTCCATGCATTAAAAAAAGAATCAGGTGTGACAAAGTCCTCAAGATGGCCTGTGGCTGGTTCTGCAGAATGTTCAGTAAAACTTCCCTAATTTCCTTATATAATTTTACCACAAAATGTCCAGTATATATACACACACACGGTATATACAAGAGAAATGTATATACACTTCACGAAAAGAAAAACAGTATGATGTATATTATACTAATATAATACTCAATAATATTACATTATTATCAAAAAGTTTTATATATAATAGCTAAAAAAAAATTAGTACTGTATTAAAATATTTTATAAAGTTTTTCTTTTTTTGGAGACATCCACTGCAAGATTTTTGCACAGTACTGTAACAGCAAAACATTTGTACCCAGAATTTAATATTAAATATATATCAGCAGTTCCAAGACCCAGTGTGGCTGCAGGTGGGGAAAAAAAATAATAATAATATAAATTATTTTTAGATGCGTTGGTGATCATTTATTATAAGGACTCAATATAGACTTTTCTTCTTATTATTATTATCTTCCCTAATTCACCCTCAGCTAATGTGTTGGTCGAGGGCCATTCATAATTCTAAATCTTTTCCTCTGCTGTATCAAACTCATAAACTGCCGCTGAGTGCTGATAAGTACAGCAGGTTTAAATTAAACTGTCAACTGTTTGTATTTTATGTAATGATTAACATGGCTGTCTATCTGTCCAGCACTGTAGATTTTTAAATCTGATTTAAAATCATGCCCTAAACAATCCAGTGCACAGTCTTCTTATACAATAGCATAGGATTAATGTGTGTTTACAGTATGTAGTCGCTATGAATACTTAAAGAATAGAATATAAGCAGCAGTGTGAAAGAGCTGCATGTCCAGTATGCAATAATTGAAGAACTCTTGGCTAAATGGTAGAAAATATTGACGTGAAAAGCGAAAAAGGTTTTAGAGTCCTAACAGAATGTCCTATGACACCTATGACATGGCCACGTTAATAGGAATACCTCTAGGCATAGTGTTTGCTCCCTGCTGTTGTCGGCTTGCAGAACTGCTTCATTTTAGTGTCTATGTAAACGAGCAAAACGAGTTTTACTCAGGGAGTTTTACTCCCTGATCACTACAAAAATGGAAAAACAACAAAAAATGTCTAAATAGTGAATTTTGCATAATAGGTCCCATTAAAAAATGTCAAACTTTAAGAAAAAAAATATATTTATTTTTATAAATAAAAGTTTTTAGGTTTGTTGAGATGCTAGTCAGAACATTTGTTAGAAATTCACTGCATCAGATCTAGAGAACCACCTGGAATGATTCAACCCACAACTAATATACATTTTTTTTTATTGACACCTTTCGCCTATCTGAATAGACAGCCTTGTGAAGTGTGTATAAATGGAGGATGCAGGATATATCTGGATGGCCTACATTGACAGTAACCTCCATTACGCTGTCCTTCAAGGGATCAATTCCCTTTTAAACACTGACTTCTCATTTCTTTGTCCTTTTGACATAAATAGATTTTAAGTACACCATGGTACACCTATACAAGGTATCATTTTGTCCTGTGATAGATATCATAGAGAGTGTTGAGATTGCGTGTCAGCACGGATAAAGTTAAGAGAATTCCTTGAGCTCGGAGCACTTTGTTAAAACTCGCAATGTGCTGTGATATGTGACTTGGTTTGCCTGCTCTGTGACGTTTTGATGTATCGCCCGGGGGGAATTCCCTACCTATTAGCCTGACCGGGCGCTATAATAAGATTTCTGTTTGTTAACGACAATCTGAGATATTTGGCGTTGAGGCGCTACTCAATAAACAGCATGTGGTCAGCTCCTGATAATGTCATCCCCCATTTCAAATACTTTCATGTAAAAGTTTACATGCTTGATGCTGTTGTATTTTTAGATTTTATGAAAACGATGAACATTTTTATACAAATAAAATAAATGAAATGATACAGGTCTGTCGGTGAAATAACAAGAAAAATATTCCTGACTTAGTTTCAGTACCCATTCTTTTGCTTACATAGTTTTTTAACTGTTATGTCTTTTTCACAGTTCTGAACATAATAGAAACTTAATAGAAATCTTTGTAATAGTCCCAAAGAATATATAAACAGTTTCTGTCTATAACAAAACGTTTCATCTGAATACCACTATATAACCTTATGTTAGAATATTTAAACTTTAAAGTGATTTTCTGCCAATCACATTGCTGCACTGGGTAAAAATGTAAATAACAATAAAATAAAAAAAAATACAATGGATAAATAATAACACTGGGAGGGATTACATAAGATTTGGCAACAAACAAACAAAAAAGGAAATGAAATTATAGGAAATTTTAAAACACCACTCAAATAATAAACAAACAAATCAATAAATAATGTACGGAAATTAAATAGTTGGAAAAAACATAAAACGTATAAAAAAATAAATAAATAAATAAATAAATACCATTGTAAGGAAGATTTTAAAACATAGGACAAAAAGCACGCACAAAAAAAAACAGATAAATAAATCAGAAGTGTAGGAAATTAAATTAAAACATAGGACAAAATTTTTTTTATAACAAATTAAATGAATAAATAAAAATGTTGTGGGAATAAGTAAAACATGAAACAAAAAAACGTAAGTATATAATTAAGTAAATAAATACATTTAAAAAAAATCAAACACTTACAATATACATCGTGTGAGTAGGTTAAACGATTTTAAAGGAATTCTGGAGAATGTGGAAGCTGTGAAAAAGACGTCTAAACTTTATGCCGATTCAGTCGCTCCAGCAGTAACGAATTGAATGTTCAGTAGTGGACAGGAGTGTCGCTTAACGTCCCGATAGTTTGTGTGAAACGGTGCACTTATGCCATTTGGATGATGTTATGCGAACACCACATGATGATAAAACTACAGTATGTGCGGTGCTGTAGTGTAGCACTGCGCTGTTAGTTTTTAGTATGAGTTTCCAATCAGTACATCTTTTTTTTTTCTTTTTCCCCTCTTTCTCCTGCTTAAACTTTTGCTACTATTTGACTCATTAGACAATCACAATCAAAGGATGAGTTGGCTCAAATTTTTATTAAAATTCAACCAATAGATTGAATCAAATACTTAAATGACCACAAACGAGAAATTGCAAAAACATGGAATTATTTAATTTTGCTTTCAAGCCTCTGTTTTGACTTTTGTATTTATTCCTATTTTGTACAACTGTGGTTGGCCCTCTAGTCAACACTCACACATGTATTCACACACTATGGGCAATTTGGGAACGGCAGTTACCCTAATCTGCATGTCTTTGGAGTGTGGAAGGAAACCGGAGAACCAGAGAAAAACCCACCAAGCACATTGAGAACATGCAAACTCCATGCACACAGACCTGACGCGGTAATCGAACCCGGGACCTGGAGGTGCAAGGCGACAGTGCTAACCACTAAGCCACTGTGCCACATATTGTTTACTTCAAATGTCTCATTGTACCCATAAATAATAAGTAACGCACACTTGGCAGTTGTTATGGTTGCCCTTTTAACTTCCAAGAATTCTTGGCAGTCTTGACTTGACATTCCTTACCTCAAATATTAACAGGTTTAAAGTTAAACCTCCCTATCCAAGGTAATAAAGTAAAAAGTCTGGAAAAATCTGTACCATCATTGCATGAAGCTATAATTTCTAATTGTATAAATGAAATAAAATAGCTCGTCATATTGTCACATCACTGGAGCTAGTCGTTAATGTTGGTGTCAGAAATGGTGTAGCTATTCTCATTAATAATGCAAAGTGTCCCATCAGTAAGGGTCAGGGTCAAATCAAACTGCTTGCATAATGGTATTGGCACTGACCCAGAGAGAGAGAGACGCATACACGTACAGTAGCTGCTCTAAACTCAGCTGCCACCATTAAGCCAGATGGTAAACTACAAGCTTGAAATAGCCTCATGGCAGCGGAGTATTGATTAACAGCAGCAGTCTTACTGTTGATGCATCGTTTTTGAGCGAGCTGCAGAAACAGCCACTTTGCAGCACGTCAGCGTAACTGAAGAGGCTTTTAACAGCGCAAGGATCCTCCACTCAGTAAATATAATCCATGTCTACTGTTCCCTATTGGCTTTGATGAATAAATTGACCTTTAATGCATCAGATTAAGTTTAATAAATAGTAACTGCCTGTTGGATTTGAAAGGAACATTTATGCATAATGTGTGTCAGAACTGTATTAAATGGATGTTCAACACTTTATTTATTGAATTGCAAAATATTGTCGTTCTAGCGCTAAGTGATATGTGTATATATAAGGATAATGGAATAATCTTACTTTGAGTCACATTAAATAAAAAAAAAGTAGGTACATCAATCTATGAGGCACAATAAATATTAGAAATGTAAACCCTTTTTAACTTAATAATTGCAATATTATACATGAATTATAAAATTTGTGTTCCCCACACGATTTACACACATCTGTGCTCTGACCTCGAAAAACTCCCATAATGCCGAGCTCTAATCTGTTTATTTCATTGACGATTTCGTCCTCACGTTCCGCACTCATCATCTCCCTTGTCTCATTTTTAGGCCTTCTGCTGTTGCTTGGTTAACGTCGTGCAACACTTTCTACAAAACCTGAGATTTTATATACAGTAAATCCCCTTGTCGAGTTATCTGGGAATTTGCACAGCAGCTTCTGCTTCAAACTCGAAAAAAAGCTATTAGCCAACTACCGGGCAAATGAGGATCAACTCTGGGGGGGAATAAAGGGCCGCGTTTGAAAGCACCTTCAAAATGTGACAGCCTTAGTCTTGATATGGACCTACAGGACACACTGGCTCCTTCATGGCTCATCCATCTACAGTAGTTTCATTATACCTGAGCCCACTGTAGGCTGAGATTCCTGTTCTTGGCTTACAGAAGTGTAACCTTCTAGTGTTGTACTGCAGATTGGGTAGGTTTTTTAAAGGTATTCCTACTGATGGCGGTCTCTGGAGATGTGATGTGGCGTCTGGCACTAGGACATTGCTGGTGGATGCCTTGGGTGCTGTGGGTTGCAGGGTGGGGCCCCCGTGGATCGGATGTGTTTGTACAATTCAGTGGGTGCTTAATCGGGATCGGGATCTGGGGAATTTCGAGGCTGGATCCGTAGCCTTGGGCCTGGTGCGTGGCTGTGGTGCAGCGGGTATACTGTTGTCTTTCTATCAAGGCCATTGCATTTGCTTTTCTGTGGATCAGAATAGACAGATATGCTGGCCTTTTGATGCCTGTGGGCATGGGTGAGCCCTGGGCGACCTTGATCCTGTCAGGAGTTTACTGCGATAGAGTTGATGATCACTGTTGTTCAGTTTACCTGGTGGTGGTGTTGACATTATGGATGATCGGTGAGTTTTTGTATAACGTTTCTGTTTCATATACAGTTTCATGTCCACTTGTCTTTGCCAGTATAGAAGCATAGTTATGGCTACAGCAGGATGTGTTCTGGCTTGAATTTGTTGTGGCAATGCATCATCAAGGGTTTAGGGGTAGCTCAGTGGACTACGGTTCGGAAGGTTCCAGGTTCAAATCCCACGACCACCAAGTTGTCCCTGTTGGACCCTTGAGCAAGGCCCTTAACCCTCAACTGCTCAGTTGTATAGTGAGATAAAAATGTAAATATAAATTGTTATAAATATAACAGAATCCCAAGCTGTGGCCTATAGATATCTGCCGTTCTCTCTCTCTCTGTCCATTTTGGAGGGCATCTAGTAAAATTGCTGACATTTAAAATCTGAATTGGTATTCAGCATAATAGCTTGCTCTCACTCTAGCTCGGTCTTTGTTCCCAAGAATGTTTGTCATGGCCCACGTTCAACAGGAAACCACGTTGGTTTCGTGCCAGGCAGGAGCCGATACTGTATATTGCCTATGATGTTCGCCACCCTTGACCCAGTGCAGGATGAACTTTGACAGATCAAACATAGTGAACCTGTAAAGACAATATAAAAAGAAATATTGTGATTAATGATCTCTCTCTCCCCGTATCAGATCTGAGATTTTTTTTGGCTGGCCGTTCCCTTGCAAATGATTTAATTGCCCCCGCTGTTGTCTCTCTGCCAGAGTTAAGCAGTTAACACACATGCAATACAGAAGCTGTTACAACTGCACTGAATATTATTCTCCATGCTGGCAAAACTTTAATAAAAATTATTCATGGATCAAAACATTTTAACGTTTAAATGTAACAACTTAAACAGTTTATTATGTTAACCTAAGAGTTTAAGAAGAGGTGGTTAACATTCCGCATGGCGGTTGGCCGAAGGCAGGCATTACATCACTAACTCTAATTCATGCAATGAGTAACGAAGAAGGGGGTTACTTTAGGGGAAATGTATTGGTGTAAAAGTGCATTTTGGAAACGTACGCTTTGTTTTTTGTAAGTAAGCCTATGCAGTTATATTTTTGTCAGTTAAAAAGAAACACATTTGCTAAATACAGTTTCATGCCCTTTTATGTAATGTCCGTAACTTTCCTTTTTTTTTTTTTTTTTTAAATAAATCTTTTAATTTTATTAGCCAATTTAGATTTCACATGAAAGGAATGCAAATTTGAAATGCAAGATTGTTAAGATATTGGAAAATGAATTTGACATGGTTACGGACACTACAGGTCATGTGCTTAATTTTAGTATCAATACACATATATAATGAGGCTCATAAAAAAATTATCTCTTCAAAACGACTTGAAAATTTTTATGGAAGCAAGATTGGTCACTTCCGTGTTGCATAAACTTTAATTATAATTTTGTATTTGTATTATATGTGGAACATAAAAATGTTCAAGTGCATACTGTTACCTATTAGACAATTTTCATTGAAACTTTGTTTTAAGCGAATGCCTTTCAGCTGAAGCACTTCTTACAAAATGCACTTAAATTGTAAATGTAATACATTGAAATTGTAATAAAAATCTATTCTAACAACAACGAAAGAACACCAGTCAAATGTTGTTGTATGTAAACATAAATTCCTATTCCAAATCCAAATACGTCTTTAAAATTTTAAGTTCCATTTGTTAAAAAGTTTCAATATGCATTATGTTTTTTTGTTTTAGTTTTTGTTTTCCAAAAATGTTTTTTTTTGCTAGTATAAGATGTGATGAGATGATCTACGGACATCTGTCAAAAGAGCGCGTCTCTGTTAGAATCATTTAACACTGTTTTAATCATGGTGTAAAATTCTTACTTGCCCATTTTTTTCTGCTTTCAACACATCAACTTTAGGAAAAAGGTTCACTTGCTGCCCACTTCCAGCTGACATTGTAACAAGATATTGAAAATGTAGCTACTGTGATGATAATCTGCAGTAATAAGGACATACAAATAGTGATCCATGGAAGGAAAACCGGTGAACTGGCGACAGGGCCATGGATGGCCAAGGCTCACTGATGCACATGGGGAGTGAAGGGGATCGTGTAGTCCGATCCAATAGAAGCGCTAGGAAAGGGTTAATGCTGGTTCCAGTGGAAAGGTGTCAGAACACACAGGTCATTACTGTTTTGCTGGCAAAAGGGGATTTACTCAAAATTAGGCGGGTCGTCATAATGTCATTGAGTTTTCAAAAACCCTATTTTCAAGTTTCCATTTTTGGAGCACCTGAACGTATATA
>JAQQZT010000013.1:8680866-8682652 GCA_030068275.1 Clarias platycephalus | reverse complement strand
TGATTCTGCACCCCCGGCGCAGATGTGGTTAAGGGCCCCCCCCCCCCCCCCAGGCGCACTGGTACCTGAATCGCCAACCTTCTGATCAGTAACCCAGAGTCTTAACTATTTGGGCCAGTGAGTTGGACCAGTTGATCACCAACTGGTCACAGTCTGACTAGCTATACAGACAATATAAAGGGAAAAATCCTAAATCATTTTCATGTAGAGTTGATTCTTGGAGTTTTCAAGGTTTTGTCTTAGACTGACTTTCTTTTGCGTCCTCTCTTCAGGAATATGTATTGGCCCACACGGAGATGCCAGCTACCCTTGAAGGAGCAGAAGGGGCCATCAAGAAGCAGGAGGACTTCATGACCACCATGGACGCCAATGAGGAAAAGATCAACGCTGTGGTAGAGACGGGTCGCAGGCTGGTCAGTGATGGGAACATTAGCGCTGAACGTATCCAAGAGAAAGTGGTCTCTATTGAGGAAAGGTACATTAAAGTATATTTGGTAACAGTTAAAAGTATTAACATTAGGCACTGTAAACGTATGGTTTTAAGTATAGTGTGTATGTGTGTTTACAGGCATAAGAAGAATCGTGCAGCAGCTAGTGAGCTTCTCACAAAGCTAAAAGATAACCGAGATCTCCAGAGGTTCCTCCAGGACTGCCAGGAGGTGAGCTAAAGATGACGCTTGTTTTTATTGCCGCATGGATTGGTCAGTGGTTTTGTCATTCCTTGTTGCGTCCTCTTTTGTTTTCTTATTTTCTTTTACTGAACGCGTTTTCTAAATGGTTTAATTGCCACTCCCACATTTCCAGTTGTCCTTGTGGATCAGTGAGAAGATGTTAACAGCACAGGACATGTCCTACGATGAAGCACGCAACCTACACAGCAAATGGCTCAAGCACCAGGCCTTCATGGCAGAACTGCAGTCCAATAAAGAGTGGCTGGAGAAAATTCAGAAGGTATGAAAGTGATGACCGTATTACCTCCTAAACTTCTAAAGTACCGCAACAGTATCAAAAGTAATATCAACAATATGTGGAATACAGGCGATACAAAAGTGGACAAGTAAGACTCAAAAATAGACACAATATACCTTCACACACTTTTAAATCTTGCTGATAGCGGATACATTACTAACCCCTCCAGTTAATTTAGCATTTGCTTTCTAATTCCTTATATTTTCTTTTTTGAATCAAGGCTGGAACGGCCCTGGTGGCCGAGAAGCCGGAGACCGAGGCGGTGGTAAAGGAGAAACTGGAGTCTCTGAAGAAGATGTGGGATGAGCTGGAGTCGACGACCCAGACCAAGGCCCAGTGCCTGTTTGATGCCAACAAGGCTGAGCTGTTCACGCAGAGCTGCGCAGACTTGGATAAGTGGCTCTCTGGTCTGGAGGGACAGATACAGTCAGATGACTTTGGGAAAGATCTGACCAGCGTCAACATCTTGTTGAAGAAACAGCAGGTACTTGATTATCTACAGCTTCAAAGGATGTTTGGCTCTAGAGAAAGGAAGCAAAGCGGTGTAATGGTGCTTCTACCATAGATTTCCAAAAGGGTTTTAAATAAAATCTTTAAGTTTCTGCACGGTGGTGTAGTGGTTAGCACTGTCGCCTTGCACCTCCAGGGTCCGGGTTCGATTCCCGCCGCGGGCCTGTACGCATGGAGTTTGCATGTTCTCCCCGTGCTTTGGTGTGTTTTCCTCGCACAGTCCAAAGAGATGCAGATTAGGCTAATTGGTGTTCTCAGTTTGGCCATAGTGTGTGAATGTGTGTGTGCCCTGCAATAGATTGGCACC
>JAQQZT010000013.1:8660866-8675866 GCA_030068275.1 Clarias platycephalus | reverse complement strand
CAATTAAATGTAGTAAATTGTATTGAATTAAATGTAGCCGATTCCTTATAGCGTTAGTTTTTTCGCCAAGAGTTTAACACAACTTGTAAACAAATTTAATTAAGCAAAAAGCTCATTTTTTTTTCTTTTTTTTTTTTTTTACTGAAAAGCACGTATCTCGGTCATGCGCCATAATTATCATTTCTAAACAAATTTAGCAAATAACTCACTCCTATTAAGCGGGATGCCAGTGTATGAATAGTTCAGAGTGCGCCACCTGTAGGATTATAAAGAAACGCAATGTTTTATCGACTCAAACGCCTCCAAAGTCTCAAGCACGTTTTGAGCAATTGTGAACTTGTGCAGCTTTAACGCGCTTCCTCTAATATGCATATTTCGAGGTTAATTATGCTCGCGGTGTTTTGCGATTGGTGGAATTATGGGGGTTTGAGACTAATTCGCTCTGACTTTGGAAAGAAGGCGGATCTGAGCTTTTTTGTTTGTTTGTTTTTGAACGCGTGCAACTTTTAGTACAGTAATCAAACACCATAAAATGGGTTTCTATTGCATCAGAAGCATCTATGCTTGATACAGAATCGGTTATGTCCAACGTGATCAGATCAAGCTGAAATGTTCTGGCCACTGGCTGATCGACTTATCTCTATTATAAATGTAATAAATCATATGAAATCAATTTTGGAGTCAGTGTGGCGAAACCAATCACAAATCATAGCAGAGTAGAATAGTGTTATTCATCACATCATTTACTGTATAAACCCAAACCTTGTATAAGAAGTGACACGTACCATCTTATGTGCATTGGTAATAAATAAGGCCTTAGGAAAGATAACTTTTCAGTGTAAGGAGCGCACTGGTTTGTTTTATACGAGAATGCGTTTTTCTGTTTGGATTGATGTTGACGTCTCATTTTTTGCGTCTTTGGGTCATGAATAAACAAAGATGCGGAACTTGCCGTCACATCTTCACTTAATGATCTCCACTCTGCTTTTTATTTACATACAGATGCTACAGGAGCGTTTCCGAGAGTTTGCCCGCGACACGGGAAACATCGGCCAAGAGCGTGCCGACGCGGTCAACAAAATGGCAGATGAACTGATCAACTCGGGTCACGCGGACGCCGCCACCATTGCCGAGTGGAAGGACGGGCTCAACGAGGCTTGGGCCGACCTGCTGGAGTTAATCGACACTCGCACGCAGATCCTAGCTGCCTCCTTTGAGCTCCACAAGTTCTACCATGACGCCAAGGAGGTGCTCGGACGCATCTTGGACAAACACAAGAAGCTCCCGGAAGAGCTGGGTAGAGACCAGAACACCGTAGAGGCACTGCAGAGAATGCACACCACCTTCGAGCATGACATACAGGCTTTGGGAACACAGGTGGGCTTCCTTGAATATGTGCGCTCGCGACCAAGTGACTTTTGCATTTAGCAGTTGGAGTCTTTACTGAAAAAGGATCGAGTGATATTGCTTTCTCTGACGCAGGTTAAGCAGCTTCAGGAGGATGCGGCACGTTTGCAGTCGGCCTATGCCGGAGATAAGGCTGAAGATATCCAGAGGCGTGAGGCGGAGGTGCTGGAGGCCTGGCGTGCCCTGCTGGAAGCTTCCGAGGGACGCCGCGTGCGTCTAGTAGACACCAATGACAAGTTCCGATTCTTTAGCATGGTGCGTGACCTTATGCTTTGGATGGAGGATGTCATCCGGCTTATCGATGCACAGGAGAAACCAAGGTGTGTGATTTATGCAATGGGCAGCTCATGCATAATAAAATACACCATTCAGTCATAACCTTATGAGAACCTGCTTAATATTGAGTAGGTCCCCCTGTTGCCACCCTCATCAGCAACTTCAGCAACAAAGTATCCCTCGGGTAGTGCATTTATAGTACTTCAAACTGCTTTTAATTTACTCGCTGTTTAATGTTGCAGCTTATAGTGAGCCACATGCTTCAAGAGAACCGCAACAAGTTATTTATTCGAGTTATTCTGTTATTGTAATTGCAAGAAGACCTCGTAATGGAATTAAGAACCGCATTTGCTTATTTAGGGACGTTTCATCCGTGGAGCTTTTGATGAACAATCACCAAGGCATCAAGGCTGAGATTGATGCTCGCAATGACAGCTTCACGACTTGTGTCGAGTTGGGAAAAACTCTACTTTCACGAAAACACTACGCTTCTGACGAGGTGAGAATAACCTTTGTGATTCTGTATACCTCTACTCCTTACCTCTTGTCTGTGTATCCTCAGTTATTGCCTAGATGGTGGCAGCATATTGTGTATTGATATTGAATCTGTCTTTATAGGGGGGGGGAATAAAAAGGAATTATTATTTGACAGTGTGTAGCATAATTGTGTTAATATTTAATTGTTGATAAAATGCAAGTTAAGTTAAGTAGCATCACCCCAATGTCTGACTAGTAATATAATTTTATTTATGATGTAATCAAGGTAGAAAGTTTCCTCAGTGGAAAGGACACTGGCCTCCCAGGAACTCCTTAATGGGCCAAATGGCTTAGAGGTCTGGACTGTATGGCAATGTGGAAATAACTCCAGTATTATAAAAACTGCCTTTATTTCTCTATATAGCACACACATCCCCTCATTTTAACTTGGATACCATCAAGGTAGAAAGTTTCCTTAGTACGCCAGAGCCACGATCTGACATCATGTCTGAAACGCTGGCCTCCCAGGAACTCCTCAATGCCCCAAATCTGTGGAAATGGCTCAGAGTGAGGTCAGAACTATACGGCAATGTGGAAATAACTCCAAGCCGAGTTCCTGTAATGAAGTGCTGTTGGTGAATGGTTGTGACTACAGTACCTACAGTATAGACAGATTCAGCTGTTGTTGGCGACAAGTGATAAGGGATCAGACGTTTCACTCTCTGAACATCTGCGATGGGCTCCGAGTCACAGATGTATGGCCTTCTTTAAAACATTTAAATGTTTTACTGCGGCTAAGAGTCTCATCAACATCCTGGCCTTAAATGTATTTCTTAATACATTAAAAAAGTACAGGCTAAAATAAGTTAAAGAAACTAGTTATAAAGCTAAATTGCTTGAAGACATTCATTCCTTCTGTCCTTTTTCTGCTCAGATCAAAGAAAAGTTGCTCCAGCTGACAGACAAGAGAAAAGAAATGATTGACAAGTGGGAGGACAGATGGGAATGGCTGCGATTGGGTAACCCTAAATGAATCTAATTGAATTGACTTTCCCCATGCTGTGGTAATCTGCCTATTTGACTGTATGTGATGTGGCGTTAGTTCTGGAGGTGCACCAGTTCTCACGGGACGCGGGTGTGGCTGAGGCGTGGCTGCTGGGCCAGGAGCCGTACCTGTCCAGTCGAGAGGTGGGTCAGTGTGTTGACGAGGTGGAGAAGCTCATCAAGAGGCATGAGGCTTTCGAGAAGTCAGCCGCCACTTGGGAGGAGCGCTTTGCCGCTCTGGAGAGACTTACCACGGTAAGAGAGGGTGGAATCTTTTAATTACTGTAATAAAGAACTGACGGTAATGAGAGAGGTCCTTTCCAGTAGATGAAGTAAATGAGTAAAACGTGCATGTGCTTGGGGTTTTAGATGGAATTACTGGAAGTGAGAAGACAGCAAGAGGAAGAGGAAAAGAAGAGACAGGCCCAAGCTGTAGAAGTCTCGCCTGCTGAGGCGGCATCGCCACAGCAGAGGTATGATTAGAAAGAGGTGGTTAAACCCAGGGGTGCACCTAGTGTGAAATTCTTGCCGGTACTTTGTCTTCTCAAAAGATGAGAGGAATAAACCATGTCGGTAGTGAAAATATGTTCAATATAGATATTATAGATAAATACATGTTGCCCTGGTCATGCAGTTTTTAGATGCTTTTTAGGTTCTAAAATGTATAAAAATTGCTTTCCATCACTGATCATGTTCTTGCTATATAAATATTTTTATGTTTTTGTATTTAATTAATGATGATTAAAAAGTACAGTTAAATCTTAATTAATTTGCTATAAATGCAAAGATCGTCTTTATTAATAAAAATGTCTCTGTGTTTGTTTCTAGAGAGGGTGAGCAGGTATCTCAGAACGGACCACCTCCAGAGCAGGACTCTCCTCGGGTTAGTTACCGTTCCCAAGCCTACCAAAGCTACTCGAGTTTTCACAGTCGCCGAGGCACCTCAGGACTGTGAACTTAACCTTCGATGGGAGAGCGGGGGGAAAAAATATGTCCGGTCCACCCCGTTTCTTATCCCAATTTCTTTATATCCAAATCCGCTACCTTGTGTGCTTTTAGAGGATATAGCATAGTCCGCTTTTAGATACGTTGCTTTGTTGCAGTTGGATCCCTTTAGCTTATATAACTTCCTTCTAGCAGTGTATGTGATTCCAGTATCATTGTTATGTTCAGTTTGTCTGTTGCATACTGTAAGCTGTTTATAAGTTGGACAGCATGATTCCCATTGTGCTGCGTTGAAGCCAAACGGTGCGCCCAGGAGGGTAGCACTGAGTGTTCTGTAGACAGGACAGTGCTCTATAGATATCTATGTAGCATATCTACATTCTTATCCTATTAACAGACATGATAACGTCCTGGCACAATAATGATTGCGGCAGGTCAGCTGTGGGAACTCATGTTGTCCATCTTATAAGTGGTTTTCTGGCTACCTGTGTCTTGGCCTCTTCGCTGTATGATGTACTGTAGACGATATTTTTTCAGCAGTAGCGTATTACTGCATTTAAATGTGGCTTGATGGCCACAAGGGCTGTACAGTAGGTGCTGTAACAAGTTATTCCAATAACTTTCCATGTACTGTATTGTACCAACTAGACATAAGGCTAATGTTCCTCTTTTTGTATTGCTAGGAAAAAAATTTAGCATCAGGAATGTCGTAAATTCTGCCCAAGATTAGAAGTCTTTTGATACTTTAAATATTAACCAAGTCAGATGATAACTTTTAAAATATAAAGCTTTACATCACCTAGTTTAGGATTCATCTTTAGTTATCCCAGAAAGTCGGTCAATTCCGTGAGATTCTGTTAGATTGTTGAAAGTTCTAGATAGGTCTCTGTTATAGATCTGTTTTATCTTTTAATATACTGCTTAGCTTTTAAATTAATAAATTATTATTTCTAGGAGTAAGGTTTATAATGCATCCTATGGCACAAATCAGCACACAGTTTTGTTTTGTTTGTTTTTACATGTCTTATTGAATGTTCACTGAATTGCCATGTCAGCATAGTTTGATGCGCTCCCTTCATTTTACTGTCAATAATTTAGCTTCTTTTAACAATAGACCTCTCTAACATGCCAAGGAGTATTCTTGAACCAACACGCAAGGCACACATGCTTTGCTGAGTACCAATAGCAAGGTCGTTTTAACTTCATGGGAGTCATCTGTGATTAAAATGTTCCTCTTTCCAGGGAGGAAACCAGCCCTTGATCAAAAGCCCCAGGGTCGATCTGTGGTACAAGAGGTTTTTACTAATGGACTCACCAATACTATCATTCCAGCTTGAAGTAGAAAGACATGCTGGTTCTAGTCTTAATGCTTCTCCATGTACTGTAAGAACAAGAGTCACTTGGTGTTGATCTGTCCACACAGCATTGATAAGATAGACGGACTCTCAGACAGGGGTTAAAGTGGGATTTGGTGGGAGTAGGAACCCTAAAACCCAGTGGTGCGGTGCAGTGGGGGGGAAATAACTGACCTCAAAGTAACTGGTTACTATATATGGTAATGTAATGCCGTATTGTATATTACATTCTGGTTTGTGTGGTGAGTATCTCCATTGTGCGAAACTGAAGGAACTACAGCATATACAAAAAGTTATTTTAACAGTTTGCTTAACATTAGTATGAATCAAAGATCATGGAGTGTATTTCTCTAAAATCCGTAGTATGAACTGCCAATTCGATTATGTATGAACTTATTTATCAAAGGTGCCCCTACTCATCAGACTGCGGTGATGTAGGGCCTCTAAGGTGAATTTTACACGCTTTGTTTCAGCATCTCATTATCTACTTCACTGCTAAAGGCTTTGATCTTTAGGATACGTCATTGATGGGTTGTCAGCCCTGTCCAACATGATGGAATCATTCTTCAAGTTTTACTGAATAAGAAGCAGCTACTAAGAATACATAATGATCTGTCTCGGTATGAAAGGAAGCTGTAATAAGCTCCTCCAGATTTGGCAATTCATTATGCTGATTTATTATCTCTAAAAGCTCTTGCAGTGGTTCCAAGAATACCGCAAACTCCTCTTCAGTGTAATTTAGGAAAGCCTTTCCTCCTGTCCCCATGCCTGTTTCTGTTCCAGATACAAAAGTGCAGCGAAGGAGATTTTCTTTTTAGAAAGCTTAGACATGACTTCACACCACCCTCTGTCCACAGATTCTATTGTAGGGATGTACAGTCATAAATGCCTATGTACAACAAAATTGATATTGGAAATATCAAAAGGAGTAGATCACTGACAGTAGGATGGCATGAGGTAGTGGAGCACTTTGTACACGTTCGGAAGGTGAGGAGTTTTCTGTTGGTACTCAGCAAGGAAACAAGCTCACAGTAGTGCACTAGGTCAAAAGATAATCTGAATTTTATTTTATTTTTTTTAAGTAGCAATTCAAGACTTGTATTTATAAATCTCAGATTTATTTTTGATCTCTAATCATTTAAAAAAAATCTATTATCATGTATTAGGGTTTCACATTTGTCCCATTAAATTACACTTATTTAATGTCGTTTTACTAAATCGGTATCTGTTTAAAAAAAAATAATAATAATTTATTTCCACTTTTGATTGATTTTCTAAGCTGATGCAGAATTATTATAGAAGCCAGGCTGCCAGATTAGGGAATAAAATTAGTTAAAGTTCTGAACAAATGTCAGTTTTTTTCTTTTTTTTTTTCTTTTTTAAACTAACTGTTAAAACCAATTTTTTTTGTCAAACTAACAGTTGTTCCTAAAACCACCTTCTTTATTAACGAACCTTCCCCATCAAATAAACCCCACTGTGAGATACACAGTAACCCAGTCATGTTTGCTTCACCAGTTCTTTTGTTGCTCATGTGTTGTTGTTGTTTTTTTATGTTACATGCATGTTATTGTTACTGTGATAATAATTTTATGTTTGTTCTGTTTTTAATGTTGGTGGTTAACATTGTAATCCAGTGTCATTTTTGGGATTGTTTATGGGTTGTCATAAATTTTTCCTATTAATACATCTTTTTTTTTTTTTTTTTTTTTTTTGGTATCATCTTTTATGTTATGTTTATTTATTTTTTAATACACCTTTGTGTCAGTTAAGACGGACCATAAATATAAATTAATCAGATTTTAGTAAACAGTACAAATTTTCTAGTAGTACCCTAGTACATGTTAATTAGTTCATTTAATGAATACAATTTGTTTTACAGAAATTTCTAAATCAATAGTTGAAGTTTGTATTACTTCAACCAATAATTAATGACTCAAAGGGATATAAGATGATGGTATATATTGCTATTTTGTGGCAAAAGGTTTTACTTTAATGCCGCTTCCAAGTTTTTCACCATACAGCCGTCAGAGTTCATTCATGAAAGACTTTGAAATGAGAATATTTAGAAAATTCAGGGGGTGCGTGTTCAAGTGCCTGGAATCGGTGCCTAGGACTGATCCAGCCTCCGAAAGGCTCCGTATAAAAGCAGATGGGATTGTTGCTGTCCAGAAGAGCTCAGAATGGGGTAATAACCTGAAAGGTTTGAGTGGGTGTGTTGCGATAATCTCTTTTAACTTTGCCAAAAATCACTTCCTCTGCCAATGAGATAAACAGTAACTCTTGTACTCAAGCAATTTCAAAAATTGTTTGTGGTTTTTATTTCATTTTATTTTTATTTTCCTGTGCGTTTCTGCTGGCTGTTTTTCTTCTGCCTACTATGATTGCCAGTTGGCGGACATGTGGTGTGCTATATTAACGTCCTAATCTAATTTTGCATGTTGCCTCCTTCTGATCTCTTGTTCATTTCTGGCTTTAATCAAATCTAGCTGACTTCATTTAATAAAAAATGGAATAAATCCTGTCGCTCTTATCATGAGACAACTAGATCGATTATTAAAAAAGAAAGAAGGCATAAATTTACGCCACACTTAATTGAGTTTGTGTGCTGTACTATATATTGTTAAATTCAGCTTTAACAACTGGAGGTTGCTGTAGCAGCATTCGTTTACGCTCAGTTGCAGTTCTGTCCAGCAATACAGATTATACAGTTACATTTATTGGCCTTGATGCATCTCTAGTCGCTTTTGTAGATCTACATGCACTGACTCTGTTAGTCCCTTTTATTTGATCTATTAATAGAAAGTACCAGATTTCGTTCAGGATTTGCGCTGCAACTGAGTGTAGATTCACGAGAAATTGTGTGACAAGAAAAGATGTTTCTGCACAGCCTCAGGCTCTGATGCATACTGCTTTGCTGAATAGAGTGGCAGTGCGTGTAAGCATGGCGTGATGTACTGTCAACCGATGTGCGCTACCTAACTTCGTCTCTCTATACACTAGGAGGACACAGGAGGAAGTGATGTCGTTAATGGAATGGCAGAGAGCAGTCCAGGCTCCTCCCCAACAGGAAGCCGTAAGGGAAAAGTGGGCCAGGCTGCTACACTACCCACCAAGTCCCAGGACACGGCTGCGGCGCAGATCGAGGGCTTTCTGAACCGCAAGCATGAGTGGGAGGGCCATAACAAGAAAGCATCCAATAGGTATATTACAGTACACGTGCTGAAAGGTATATAAAGCTAATTATTAATAAATATTGCAATGCACTGGCAACAGTAGTCAGTACCATATCAGATAACCATATCTCAGCAGTGCAGGAGATTTAACCATCAGAATAGGGGATCTCACCCAATACTCACCCAAACTGGACAGTTGATCACTGAAGATAGCGCTAGATTTTTCAACAATCCAGTTTTGGTGAGTCTGTGCTTACAATAGCTTCAAATTCTTGTTCTTATCTGACGAGAGGACCCTCAGGCAGGTCTCCTGCTGTTGTAGCCCATCCACCTCAAGGTCAGTGTTTTATGAAATGCTTTTCTGCTTAGCACAATGATTGAGTGAATATGTTACTATAGCGACATCCAAAGATTTGGGCAGCCCTAGTCAAAATTCCTGCTACTGTGAAAAGTGATAGAAGATGAAGTTATCTCCAAAGGGCATGGGTTTAAAATGTTTTATGAAATGTAATTGAGGCTATTACTTCCTTTCTTCCTTCCTTTCTTTATCTGGTCGCAAAAAAACAATTCAATTGCATTTGAAGTGTAGACAGAAAAATGTATTTATTTCCAGTAATTTAAAATGTTTAGATTCGCCAAGTTTACGGCATGGTGCTAACTGAGCTCATGTTACTGTCTACATGCATGTTAATTCAGCGTGTGTATCCTCTCGGTTCTTGAATTCCTTGCCACTTGCATGGTACAGTATGTGCATTGTGTTTACAGTGGACAGGGTACGTCCCCACCGGTGTTTCAGCTAATCTTCAGATCCATCAGAGCCATTCCTGATCAGGATAAAATGCTTACTGGAATAATGCTGCTTCAATTTTTGCAGGCTCTCGGTCATTCTGGAGTTTAGTTCAAAAACACAATGAATTTAATATTAATGTATTCGCATGATGATACAATGTTTAATTCGACTTTTTTATTTACTGTTTGTTGCAGGTCTTGGCACAATGTCTACTGTGTGATAAATAACCAAGAGATGGGCTTTTACAAAGACAGCAAAAGTGCTAGTCAAGGAATCCCATACCATGGCGAAGTTCCCATTAGTCTGAAGGAATCTACCTGCGAGGTCGCCCTTGACTACAAGAAGAAGAAACATGTTTTCAAACTTAAGTAAGAGATTTCAGACTTTGCTTTCTACTCAATATTATTATTAGAGAAATGCATAGAATTCTAATTTTCCCTTTGCTTGTGTAACTTTCAGAATTTCGAATGGTAATGAGTATCTCTTCCAAGCCAAAGATGATGTAAGTTTCTTTTTTGATTTCTTGTTTTGCTACCATAGGGGGGTATACAGTATTATGCACCAATCAGCCTTGACATTAACACAGTAACCTTGATTATCAATTATATACCAGTAAACTAATAACAGGATCATGGGCACCCATAGCTCACTCATGCGCCAACGGCCAACCCGTCAGGTCCAATCGGCGGGAAAAGATGCGGTTTTTGATTAAAAGGCACCAGAATACGCAATGTTCAGACAAACAAGTCTGATGCAGGGAAGCCACAACCTGCATTAAACAAAGTAGTCCTAGTGCCAGCATACCCCTAGAGGCCCTGCATAGCCTCGCTTCAAGGAGCCACAGATACATACAGTATAATTGTATTGTGTCAAACCCCTAGTAGTACCACTACCTGAGTGTATTAAATAAACTAATCTTCCAATACCAAAAGTTATAACACACAAAGACATGCTGTATTTGGTATCTTGTTCTCTCTCTAATCCCTCAGGAGGAGATGAACTCATGGATCCAGGCGATCTCATGCAAGACACCCTCCGAGATCAGCAGCCATAGCACTCCTGCCTCTGGACGCACCCAAACCCTGCCCACCTCCGTAAGCTCGGGTGCCGAGTCCAGCCCAGGCAAGCGGGAGAAAGACCAAGCGAAGCGCTTCAGCCTCTTCAAGAAGAAATAGATCTTTTTCCCATCAGTTTCCTTTTCTTTGTTTTTGTTCTCTTCCTGAAGCAGAACACCATGCAAAAGCTCGGAGACAAAAGTCCACACTTTTTGGGTGCTTGAGACTCCTCTGAGTAGGCTCTTTTTTTTTTTTTTTTTTTTTTTCATTTCTGGTTTAAAAGGAAGGAGCTGGAGAATATTTTAGGGTTCTTAGGGTATGAGGTGCTTTGAGCAGTCATTTGTAAATCATTCCTAAGTCTCAGAGACAATTTATTATAATTTAATAAGCTTTCTTTCCCACTTGTCATCTATTCTTTCTTTGTACTTGCTTTCGTTTAGTAGTATATCTGCTTTAGTGCAATTAAGTCTGGCTAGTTTTTATCTTCTCACTCTTGTTTTGTAAGTTCGTGACGTTTGTAGGATCTGCCCTCAGTTTTGTGAGGCGTTTACCGATGGAGGGCAGTGGTGCTTTAGACTCTGTTGAGTTGTTAACCTGCTGGTGAATAATTTTCATTACTAATAAAAACCATTAGCCATGATAAGTTTCCTTAAAGGGCAGTCTCTGTATTTAAGAGCTTAGTATGAAGCAAATGCGTCTCAATGCAAACCCACACAATAGTGGCTAATACTTGCTTTTGCCGAAATGTTTGATATGTTAATGGTATGTGGATGGTCGGAATGTTGGTTACTTACGAAAGAATACTTTTATCAAGGATAAAAAACATTTTTGTAAAAAAAAAAAAAAAGTTTTTTCTTCTTGTACTTGAGTTGCAATATATTGTATGTTTAAAGATTATTTAGAGTAAAATATAAAAATAGATGTAACTCTTAAAAGGTGTAATTTGTTAAGTATAGAAATGGATTGTGTTATTTCTTGGGTGGGAGAAATCATATGACTGAAAATAAAAAAAATAAAAAAAACAGCTGCTTGCTTGTTGGCTATAGCACCATGTGTTCTCATTTCGCTACTTTCTCTGGCTACCTGGTAAATAGTGCGCAATCTGTCAGTGTAACTATTGTAACAATACCTTTTCATCATTATCGCACAATCAGAATATTGCCATATTGCCTCTGGGGCTTGTCGGTTCTTATGTAAAACATGGACCCAGACATCAAGTGGATGGATCTGCACCTGTAGCCTTTCAGCCTATCTGTTATAAATATGTGCAAAGTCATTAAAATGCTTTTGAAATTAAAACCTTTGCTGTCTTCCCTTTTTTTCCCACCAACAATGCATTCTCTACAGGTTTCATTCTTGTTTCGGTGCTTGGTAAAATCTTGGAGATTTAGGTTGGAATAGCATTAGCCAAACATGGTTGTCCATTACTACACCATGATTTGTGCATTTGTCAGATGGTGTTTTCAGACAATTCTCCAAGGTGATCGTCATACCGTATGTCCCAATTACATTACATTAAGTATTACAACCTTAAAAGATCCCTGTAAAATCCTCATATGAGGTCTGTTGGGTATAAATTGGGTATACAGTAAATCTTTTGCCAGACTAAGGAGGAATTACAAGGTACATTAGCGTTTTGGTCTGAGAAGGTCCAAGTGCATGGTCCAGGGTTGTATGCAGTGACAAATGATGTGATGCAAGAGGGGTGTCAAAAGGTCTGAATGCATAACTAGTGCTATAAAGCAGTGCATTCTTGATTTAGTTTGAGCTGGTAAACCACCATCAGAGTTTCTGAGGTAGGGAAAGAGAGAAAAGTTGAGTGTCATCCGCATAGCAGTGGTGTGAAGACACCTGTAATGATACGCTGATCAGCCATAACATTCACCACCACCAATTGAATAACTGTCAATTAGGGCATGTGTACCCATCTATGGCCACAGGGATCAAGAACTGGGTTTAGAGCTGGATTGTAGGGCAATGGAAGATGGTGACAACCTGCTCTCATGAATAAATTATTCTTATACTTGACTTGGACAGCTGGGTGCCTGTACAATACATCACTACCTGAAGCTTGATACTCTGGCCAATGTTCGTATGGGAAGCTTTGGGTCTTGGCATTCATGTATTGGGTGATTTTGGTATTGTCAAATTAATTTTTAACTAGACATCAAAAATTTTAAGATGGAAAGAGGGGTGTTATACTGTGGAGGCATATGACTTATGCATTCTTACTGGGGTCTTGTGATGCATAGAGGTTTACAGTTCTCTAAGCTTATAAGATTTGATTCTCTGAACACACACCCGCTTAATTCAAATGAAAACATACTTCGTTGAACTGTGTTGCTTTCATAAGTGTTGAACAGTTTTATTGCTTTACATAACTGCTCCAACAAACCTTTTTAACTGGATACTGTGAAATTTATTTTGCCTCTACTAATTCTTAAAAGCTATAAAGTGTTCATAGAACTATAATTTTGCGTACATGCGCGTGTTCAGTGAAACATCAAATGTTCAGAGAACTATAAACTTGTTTTAATCAGTAAGCTCACAGTAAGAATGTGGGTGGAGTGAGTGAGAAGATGATGACACAGCTTGTAAGTTGTGGGTGATTTAACTGTGTATGCAGTAATGACTGAGCGCCAGACTGGATGAAATTCCAATTAAGTGTCATTTAAAATTCTACATGCATTATATAATATAGATAATGTAACATTATCCAGTGCTTAATTTGTTTAGCAGTGCTACACGGACGGGTAATGCGTGAAAAAAATATTACTCACATGCAAGAAATTGAGAAATAATGAGAGGAAGCAAGTTTAAATGAGCGTGTTGTTTAAACACTAAACAATTTAATGTAAACACTTTTTAAAACATTTAAATTACACATTATTTTCAGACCAAGCTACACAAAAGAGATAAATTATTTAAATGTTTATTATTATAAGTGGCGGCCGTCAATAAGGGGCGCTGGGGCACCGCCCGCTCAAAGTTAGGCAGAGAAGAATGCTACTTTAGCATGTAATTACAGTGGAACCTTGGATTACGAGCATAATTTGTTCTGGAAGCGAGCTCGTTTTCCCAAATACTCGTAAATCAAAGCACATTTTCCCATAAGAAATAATAGAAACTCAAATTACTCATACCACAACCCAAAAAAATAAATACATAAAAATAATTAACACTAAATATTAAGTAAAAATAAAACAAAATAACCTGCTGTTTACCTTTTAAAAAAGTAAAAAATAAATCGTGTGTGTGTGTGTGTGTGTGTGTGTGTGTGTGTGTGTGTGTGTGAAGTAAGAGAAGGAGTCTGCCACTTCTCATCTTACACAGTAAAGCTTTCTCCTCTCTTATTTGAATTTCACACAAACACACACACATTAACGGAAAGGATTAGCAAGGAACATCGCTAATGACACTCGCATGAGCGTATACTAACGGAATCACTGCTGTAAAGTAAAACAAACAAATGAACCTGTACTTTACCTTTAAAAAGAATCGCGACAGAGCAGTGTTTCTGTTTAGAGCAGAGAGAGAGAGTGTGTGTGTGTGTGTGTGTTTGTTTGAAGCCGGGAGGGGATGTGGGTGGGTGTGTGAAGGGGCACGGAGTCAAATTACGTGCGTGCACACATGACAGAGAGGGGTAAAATCTTTAACCTCTCGGATGAGACTTTCTTTTGCTTTACACGTGCGCACACATGTATGTTATAATAAACAGTACACATGCGCTGTACACACACGCCTACAAACACAACACAAAACAAAATATGGTTTACGCACACACACATGGTCACATTGTTATAGTAAACAGTACACGCGTGCATGGATTTTGATTATACCAGTAAGAGACGAGCACTAAGACCCAGCAGGGGAGACGATTACCCACAATTCCGCAGCACAAGAGAGAGAAAAACCGTTGACTCAGTTGTGATCAAATGACGCTCGGCTTCAAAAAAAGAAGCGCATGCGTGATACATGATACTCGGTACTCGTAAACCAAGACTTGTGCGTTATCCAAGTCAAATTTTTTTTTTAATCTTTGCTCGTCTTGCGGAACACTCGTAAACCACGTTACTCGCAATCCGAGGTTCCACTGTATTTAACATAATAATAATTATTAATAATAATAATTATTATTATTTTAATAATGAAAAAAAGTCATTTAGTCACAACATTCCG
This sequence comes from Clarias platycephalus, assembly GCA_030068275.1. NCBI lineage: Eukaryota > Metazoa > Chordata > Actinopteri > Siluriformes > Clariidae > Clarias > Clarias platycephalus. The sequence goes on along the minus strand of JAQQZT010000013.1, from coordinate 8,661,162 downwards.
CTATATTTCTTAATATAATATATTTACAATAAATTATTATTTTTTTAAACAATATTACGTTCATTTGTGTTCGTGTATGCGGGGCGCCGGACAAACGAGTGTCTATGTAGACACGTAAGTTTCTGAAAAGCATGTGATCTGAGACTGACCTCTAATTGGATTTTTAAAAATCATCCTTGCGCCCGAACCCTCCCACTTTTGTTCTTAACGAATCAATATTGTTTTAAATATTTGGGCTCATGTGATTGGACCATTCTCAACGAGCCTTATTAACGGTCAGCAGATTGTTAGTTAAT
>JAQQZT010000013.1:8620277-8632012 GCA_030068275.1 Clarias platycephalus | reverse complement strand
TGTGTGAAGCTGCTTTGAGGCAATGACAATTGCTAAAAGCGCTATACAAATAAAATTGAATTGAATTGAATTGAATCGAATTGCACACTTCTGCCTACACTGTCGACACTCTGCAAAAACTCCCTATAGTCTTGATCTTGTGCTATCAGACTTTGGTCCCCTGAAAGCAGCCCTATAAAGACGAAGATTCAATCCTGATGAAGTAGTGAAGACAGCAGTGCATTTGTGGCTCACAGTTCAGCCTAAAACATTCTTTAATGAGGGAATGAGCAAAGTATATTGAAAAGCAAGGATGATGATGTACAGTAAAAATGATGTACAGTGTATTTGTCCTTTCTAAATATACTTAAAATAAATTCTACAGTCAAAGTGCGGATAATTTCTAAATTCACCCTCGTAGACTGCATGCATGGAAATCAATGTTCGGCGATAATTAATGTTCATATTTACATTATTTTATTTCTGCAGCTTGAGGCGATTCGAGGATTCTGTGACCTTATTCAGGGTCCAGGAGGAGCAGCAGAGAGAGGAGTCAGAACAGCAACAAAAGACATCTTGTCCATGGAAAGTTTCAGATAAACAGATGGAGGCATTCAGGCTTAAGGTGTGTCTGAGACTGAGACAGATACAGATACAGGAAAGCTTTGTTGGGAATTATCTACATTTTAAAACCTTTAAGAAGCCTTTCATAAATGCACAGCAACAAATCCAGTATTATATAGGGGAATGTATATACTACACACTATTGATTCACCTACAGTGTGACTAAGTTGTGAAGATAACTAGGGTTGTAAGAATGCATGGTGTGTAATAATTTAGAAATGTGCATTGTGTATCCTATTAATTATGCATCTAATGCAGTTATACTGTCAGAACACCAGAGTCTCAACTTGTGGAACCTGTATAGTTAGAGCATGGACTGGGCCTGATAGCTCTGGCTCACAATGACACAATAACACGTTACATAACATTGTAACCTAACAATGTTATAATGTGTTATAAATAGCTCTTCAGTAGCTGGGAAAGGACACAAGCCCTGCATCACTGTGATGATTTTCTCTGATTTTGAACCTCTGTTTTCAAGTAAAGCAACAGCTTAGACACTCCTGCTGAGCTTATTATTTTTCAACATCACTTTCCCCCAATAATCAATAGATAATTGAATTTAATCTAATTGATTAATTGAATACAATCAAATTATGACCTTAGTGTATCTTTATACAAATAAGTCTAGGAGGTAAAGATGTTTCGGGCATGCATTAGCTCAACTTCCTGAAAAATGATTTCCAGCACTGCAGAGGAGAATCACCCCTTAAGGAAATTTGATTATTTATTAGTTATTGTTGAATAATGGCTTATTACTTTTTTGTCTTTTAGTCAGAGAGAATGGTGAGACTGAATGAGATCATTAAGAGGAATTCCAAAAATGCTGCACTCATCTTGGTGTGAGTACTGACCCCAGTTCATAACATTAATCCATTTTATTAGGAACACCTTTTACACTGTACGCTTCAAGACACAGACATAATGGTAAAGAATGCGATCTCTGTGACTTCAATTGTGGTGCTGTTGTTGGCACCAGATGGGCTGAGAATTTAAGAAACTGCAAGTTATGCAATATAAAAATGCATAATTTAAAGAAAAATCAATAAACAGGTAGAAATATCTTGTTGATGAAAGAGAGGACAATGGCCAGACTGGATTGATCTGACAGAATGTTTATAAGTAATTCAAATCAGCACTTTTACAACCACATCTGGTTCCATTCCATTCATCCAAAAACAAGAATCTCGCCATACATACACCTTAACTGAAATTTTGCGAGAAAAATGCTAAGCACTTTCAGTTTACGAGTGATCGAACCAAGCCAAACCGATCAAAACTAGTTTGCGTCAGTCAAGCGAAGTGAGTTACATATTTTTGCATTTTGTGGAAAATTTAGTAAAGACATAGCACCATGGATCCCAAGAATGTTAGCAAGGATGGTTGCAAGAAGAAAACTGAGCCGCTTTCAGTTTTGTTTTTAAGCACCCGGTGCCAACAGGAATCATAAATTAAGCTTAAGTGAGATTTAATGTCTATTTATTTCATATTTTACTTCATTCACATTCATGTCTTTTTCTAAATATTTTGATTGTTGCTATATGCAGGAATATAATTATAGTGTTGGAAATTGGTAATATTCATAATATTTACATTATTTCCTATGAGAAAATGTTTTTCACAATACAAAATTTTGCCTTAAGAACTCGCTTCCCGAATGGATTAAATTTGTATGCCGAGGTACTGCCGTATCTTTAGGGGACATTTGACTCAAGTAAATGTGAAAGCTTTCATTTACATTTCTACTTTAGTAAAAGTACAAAATCCTCAAAATCACTTAAGTATAAACAAAGTGTAGATTTTTTTCATAGTTAAAAAGAGTCTCTCTCTCTCTCTCTCTCTCTCTCGTACCGTTTCTGTCTACAACCAACTTTGTTTCTGATTTTAAACACCTGCTACATGATTGAGCATTTCCCGGAGGGAAGGCAAATCACACGATTATATATAATAGTCAGCATGTGGTGATATAAACACTTGCGTTCTCAATATAGAACGCAACACCATGCAGAAATGTATTGAAGTAAAAAAAGTACAGATATTTGTTTCAGGATGATTTAGCAAAAGTAAAAAGTATCTAGTTCAAGTTAAGTACAATAAGGAAGTAAATGTAATTAGCACAGACTCATCAAAGAAGATAGTTAAAGACTAAAGATTTGGACTAGATTATTTTTCCTTCTAATATTCAACTGTGCCCATGTTAGCCTCTTCCTGCCTGGCGGGAGTGGAACGCAACATCCCTTTCTGGAAACCTCAAAGTTGAATGTTTTGTGCATGTTGAGATACTTTTCTGCACCACGGTTCAAGATCATTTACTCTGATATCTCTAATGAAGGCATTTCAAAGTCACAGAGATGACATTTTCCCCCATTCTGATGTTTGATGTGAATGTTAACTCAAGCTTTTGCACATTCATGTGTACAGATGTTCCTAATAAGATGAATGGTGAATTACTTTTCTAAGGCATTTTTAGCATATACGTAATCAAACAATGTAATTTCAATTGCACGTAGCTTCATGTGATTATTAATAATGTGTTCATTTCTCCTACATTAAACACATTGTTAACAAACATAACTGACCAGAAAAGCATAATACACTTCTACTGGACTGGGTACTAATGCTTAATGTGTTTTCGTGTCGCAGTTCGTTACCTGTCCCTCAAAGCAACTGCTCTAGTTCTCTCTATATGGCCTGGCTGGACACTCTGAGCTTTGGACTTCACTGCCCCGTCCTGTTTATACGAGGGAATCAGAAAAATGTCCTCACGTTCTACTGCCAGTAACACACCTACAAACAGTTAACGATGATGGATCAAACTATGCAAATCTCCAGACAATATCTTCCATCTGAGCATCTGAGTCTTTCATACAAACACACATTGAGCATATTTCCAAAGAAAGCTTTGAGCAACTGATGGTTTAACTGTAGTATAAAAGTGGATAGCCATTTTGGATGGATGAAAGTTTAGATGGAGAATTTCTTTATTTAATTATAAGAGATTTTATGGGCAGGCAGCTAATATTAGTTTCATGTTATGTTTAACCTAATGCACTTGTGCACTTATTTTAATTAGTGAAAATAAAAGAAATTAATCTGAATAACACAAGTTATTTTTCAAATTTTTCAATGACCTTAAAAAAAAAAAAACAAGCTTTGTTCTATCAAATAACCGCATTCATGTCAAACCAGGACATTGTGAATGTCCCCAAAAATGATTGACATTTACAGTAGACTCATGTTCTCATGAATGTTCAGCATCTGAAGTGGAAAATGACGGATCGCCCAACTTGAAGAGATGCATCCGTCTGTGAGAACTGTACACGCAATCATTGGACAATGGAAACCACTTGCACCACTTGTTATTGTATTCAGACTTGAAGCAGGCAGTTCATACAATGGCTCCAGCATACTGAGAAAATTTTCAACCTTGATGGTATCCCAAGCACTAGCGAAAGGCTGGGATAAGTGCATTAGTGTAGCTGGGGATTATATTGAGAAATAAAGGAAGTTTTTACTCTTATAACTGTTTTGTTTTATTCTGTGCAATCCAAAGTCCCAGTTTGACTTGAATGCACCTCATATTTAAACAAATGTTGCTTCAGGTCAAGAACTTTGTTCACATCATAAATAAAAAAAAAAAACTATAGGAAAAGACCTTTGTTTCGTGGTTGTTGAACAGTCTAGTTAAATTATTTCGGAAAATTCCAGGGTTTTTCACGGCATTCTGCGAGCGAAGTTCTGTGGTTGTGACTAAAGTAAATTAAATAACTACAAACTTCTCAATGCATAAAAATTTCCCAAGATTACAGTCAATCACTACTTTTTCAGTCAACTGTCCAGTTTCGCTGAGCCTAGGGGTCCAAGACAGGAATGCATGGAAGATGCGGGACTATGAAGTAGCCAAGAGTCAGACACGACTGAATGACCAACGAATTAATGTTGTGGTGTTCTTGTAATGGCTGTGTATACAACACTGTGTGTACAGAAAATTAAACAAGGAGACAGTTGGATTCAAACAATTTATACCAGTTTTAGCAGGAACTCAACATTACACAAATACACCTGTGCTCTCTTTTCAAATATACAAAGCAAAAAATAAAATAAAAAATAAAAAAACTATAAATATCATCAATAGCAAAGTAAAATGTTCAAGTCTGGTATTTGGTGGGTAAATCAAACTTTATCAATGATACCCATGGTAACATTAAATATCAATTAAAACTCTAAAGCAGTATACCTTTGCATTTACAAGATATTACTTAAAGGGGGGGAAAAAAAAAAAAAAAAAAAAAAAAAAAACACAAATTGTGCTACGGTATAACATTAATAGACTGAACTGACAAACGACCTCCACCTACTACCTCCCCAAAATACAAAATTATGTTCAATCCCATAATTAGAGTAAATAAATTTGCTAAAGGCAGCATATTGAGTTCTTTTTTTTTTTTTTTTTTTTAAATAGTTTTAAACGGTAGACAATTAAAAGTTTCACATGTTTGTCCAGATGACATTCAGTCCAACTCCAGCACTCAAAGCAAACGGTTTGTCCACAACTGTAATTTCTGGACATCAGCCTTCAATTATTAGTCACATTTTCATTTTGGTCAAAGTATCTATTGAAAGAGTAAATCTTTCAAGAAATATCCGAAGAAGATACTCTGAGGCACATCACCTAGCATGCATAGACTTCAAATTCAGAGAAACACAAAAGTCAAAACTTTTGCACATAGGGATCTTCCTGTTCTTCTCTCGGTTCATTTACGGGTTCAGGAATCCAAAAAGTCATGATCGTTTACTGCGCGCACAGTTCATGAACAGATACATGATTTGTACTCTTCTGTCTTTTGAAGAACAACAGAGCGAAAGTAAAAACCTGCATGAAGGTTCCACGTATTAGCTAAACAAATATTCGTTAGACAGCAAAGCCTGTTGACTGAGCAAACAAAATAATGCATTTCCATTATGACAAGCCACTGAGCTGATGATTTATAAGTTATAGTGAGTTATATTAAGCTGTAATGTTATGACATCCCCATTTTACAGTTTTAATTTAGCTGATCAGCAGCACGTAATGAGATATAATGGAGCAAGCACAATTAAGGCAACAAGTAACAGGTATAACTCAAAATATGACATATCACAGTAACAAAACAGAGATTTCCAGAATGATCAAGTATTTCCAAAAAAAAAAAAAAAAAAAAGTTTAATGCTCCGTGAATATCCTTGAAATACAGAAAACCTAAATACAGAAATAAGTTTAAATGCTTTAAAGATGAAACAAGTAGAAACGGAGCTTATAGATATACCTTGGGCATAAGGATACCTTTAAACAAAAGGACATGTGCAGTAGGGAGGATTCCATGGTTTAAGAAACAGTCTGTTACTTAATAAGGCACATTATCAATGTCACAAAACCTGCTCTAAATGGTGATGGCTAAAGTTTTGGAGTCAGTCAATTATTAGTGAATGTCTAATCAACCAGGACACACTACATTGTATAATGGACAGAATGACCGTCAAGTGCAACACACTAAATACTTGAATAAAGGCTAAGTGACAACACTAATGCTAATATAGAAATGCGTACTATTGAACATTTTCCATTTGCTGCTGGACATTATGGAGAATTTCTGCACACCTCTGATGTCATGGATCTACACAAAAGACGACAGGGATGAACTCAAGTCTTTATAACAAAGCTGTGCAAGCCATCTTCCTTCCGGGAACAGAAACACCAGTCACTTGTAAAAACACCATTATGCATCTGCAAGAGCAGTCTTTATTCTATTACTAGCTTTCAGCATCACTTCGATGTCCTTGTCCGCTTCGCTAACGTAGCTGAGGTTTCCATGCCTCTTTTTGCTGAGGTTTTTGGAGATCCTGTTTGTGCAAATGTGGCTTCCATCTTTCTTTGAGACCTTGTGAGCACCTGGTCCTCTGATAACAGAGGTTTCATGTCCATAATATGAGACGGAGACGATAAACTTTCAGAACCTTTATGAAGAGGCGATTTCTTATTGTCAGTTTTTGTTTGAGGTGACTTTTCAGTTTTCACCAGGACGACTTCTTTACTCGTGGTTTTGGAGGCAGATAAACGCTTAGATTTGAACACTCTGGTAAGCCTCCTCTTTGGAGAAATTCCACCTTTTTCATTTTTCTCCAACCCTCTACCACCACCTTTTGGCATTTTCTTCTTCACAGCAGGTGGTTTTGCTTTTTTAGGCAAACGGTTCACTTTGACCATGGCTGATTTTTGCCCTCTCCTTGTGGACAGTTTTTCTTGAGAGACCTTCTTTGTCGTGGAATGGCGATTGTCTACATAATCTGCTAGTGGTCTTTTTAACTTTAAAGAGTTTTGTTGGACTTGTTTTTTCTCACGCATGTTGGAATATTTCCGCAGAATTCTAGCACTTGCTGGATTTTTTGCACTTGTTGGATTTTTTGCACTTGCAGCAACCTTGCTGTGGCTCTCGACAGACTGTGTCTGTGTCAAACCAGGAGAGCTCTGTGGCTTTGAAGAGATCCGAGTTGCAGTTCTAGATTCTCGTTTTTCCTTGCCCTTGCAGATCCCCTGGGCCAAAGCTTTAGCAATTAGCCTTTTGTTCCTGGCGTTGCTCTTCACAGGAGATGCAATAGCAAACTTTTTCAGGTGCTTTTTTAAGCGTTCAGCCTGTAGACTTGGGAATACACAATCAGAAGACTCTCGCACGGACGGTAAAGTTTGAAAACCCAACTGCGTCTCAGAAGGAAGCCTTGTGTTCACTTGTTTGACAATAACAAGAGATTTTGTTTCTGTAGACTGCAGGAACCAGCGACAGATATTAGGAAGGTCAAAGGACTTCATAAACAGCATTTGCACAGGAGAAAACTTGTGCTGCTCCAACGACCTTGGTTTCCTAATTCTCCGTTTGCTTTTCCATATTTCCTTTAGTCTGTCTGCCTTGTTCTTTGGTTTCGGTGCAGGCTGCCCCTCTTTGTCCATTTGAACCCAGCCTTTTTGCATCTTGTCAAATTTGCTATTTAAATCTGAAATCAGATGTTGGTTTGCTTCCCCATTTAAAGCCTCCAAAAACTTGCTTGTACTGGGGATTAAAGGACTGGTGGTTGGTAAGTTTAGTGGAATAAGTGAATCTGGGCCAGAAGATACTTTTGTTTGGTCATTAAAAGGTTTAACAGCCTTGATGATAGCACTCATGTTGTGTTCTCCCTTAGGAACTATGGACAGTATAGATGTTCTAGACATCTTCTGAAGTCTTGGAGAAAGCTTTTTATTTTTGGGTGGTGTTGGTAAACAATCCTGCTTTTCAGAATCTAAAGTATTACTCCTTCTCAACGACATGCGCCCAGGACTCTCTGCAACAGTTACAGCGTCTGAAGTAAATGAACCACAGCTGGATGACTGTTCTGCTGTCAGACCACTTCCACTTCTTAGAGGCATGTGTCCAGTGCTTGCAGATTTCTTAGAGGGAACACTACTGTTCTCACCGGCGTCATCACCACTGGGTTGTTCGGTGATGGTGCCTGATGTACCCTTAATCACATCGGAGGAACCTTCATTGGCATGGTGGCTGACTGCACTACTGTTTCTGCTTCGCAAAGGCATGCGTGTCATACTGTCTAAACTGTTCGGATTTGGGGAATCTTTGTTAACAGGCTGCTCGGCCAAACCACTATTCCTGTTTCTCAAAGGCATTCGTCCAGGTTTCTCTACAGGACTTGAATTGGGGGACTTGCAGGAATCTCCATCCACAGGTTGATCAACACCAACGTTATTCCTCATTCTCAAAGGCATTCGTTCAGGGGTGTGAGGAATATTTTTGGTAGGGGAACTGGAGTCGCTGCTAACCGAATGCTCAGCATGACTGCTCCTTTTCCTAAGAGGCATTCTTTCAGAAACCTTTATGGATTTTCCAGGGCTGTTTTTCCCACAAGATTCACCATTCTCAAGAGTATCCACTTCATTCTCAGGACCATCATTAACTGAACCCCCTTGTCCTTTAAGCTCATCATTTGGGTTTGGGAGCTCTTGGACCTTCAGCTCTTTGTCAGACTCAGTTTCCTTCGCAAACATTCGTTTTTGCTTTTGTCTTGTGCACACTTTATCTATACATTCAACCTGGGTGACCGATGGAGACTGTTGTGCTTTCTCAGGATCAAAATCTGTGACTAAATTACACTGACCACCCTGACACGGCATGTTTTCCTCAGTTTGCTTTAATTTAGACAAAAGCAATGACTGTTTAGAGTCTGGAATGTTTTCTTCATGGATATCAGACTGCAAGGGAGCCTGTATTGTCTGATCTGATACATCGGAGACAGTGGTTTGTTCAGATATACCTTTGGAGGCTCCACTTCGCAAGCACCTATCTGAAGGGAGGGTATGTTTTGCAACACCCTTCTTTGTAACAAAACTTTCAGATATAACAACTTCCCTGCATTCTTCAAGTTGTTCTTTTAAAGGTTCCTCAACTACTAGATCAGAGATGGACTCCACTTTATCGGGATTCATAGAATCCAGTGCTTTGACATTTGCTTCACTTTCACAAGTCTTTTGTAATATCGTGTTGTGATCCGTACACGTCATTACCTGGTTTTGTGGGCATTTCATCTGCTCTGAGAAATCGCACTTGGCAGAATTTTCATCTTTCAAATCACTTTCTACTCTCATATCTTCTGCCCCAGATGTATTAGTATCCATGTTTGAGGGGTCTGTGCTTAACAATACTTCTGTCCCAGCATTCTGACCCTGGACCTCTGTTTCTAACTCACTTACTATTACACTTGATTCAGGAGAATCTATATTTTTTGCTGCAACTTCTATTTTTTCAGTTATTTCTTCTGCTATGGTAGAATTAGAAGCTGCGTCGCTGCTGTCCAAGATGTCATGTACACCAAAATTAGAGTCATCCTGCACATATTGATCACACACTTCATCTGGAAGAGTTTGACCTGTTTGACTAGGCTCTACAATCAAATCTTCACTTGTTATTTCAACAACATCTCCAGGCAATTCGGTCACCACTGATTGATCAGATAGGTTTTGGTTCATCACAGTTTCCATACAATCCCCGGTAAAAGGTACAGTCATAGCAGGTAAGCCATCGGGTTTGGCAAGAACCTGCTTTGGGGTGATTGACGTTGTTATTTCCGGCATTGGAACAGGATAATTCCCACTACCGTTAGCGGCAGACTTCCGTACTAATGTTCGAACTGTTTTTAGTTCGCAGCAATCCCCAAAAATCGAATGTCCTCTTGTGCTTTTTCTAGCATTTTTCCTTGGAAGCATTTGGTTCTGTGATTGAAGCGTACATTCAGTAATTGATTTCCCTACATAGACAATGTCATATTTACTGTCAGGATCATTTACAATGTTACTTATTGACGCAAGCCTGAGTCGAGAGTGTGAGCCTCTGCTACTTTTCTTAGCTGTTCTTGAGGAATTCGATGAAATGATGTTTGAAGTCCTTTGAGCTGAACATGGTTTAACATGTGTATCACTGCTATGAACTGGAAGGCATTTAGGGTCAGTGTTTCCATGATTTGTAGAACATGAAGACAGCAAACTAATATCATCATGATCAGTGCTGTGTGTGTGTGACTGTGTCTCAGAAGCACATGAGCCCTCCTCTAAGGTACCACCATTAGCTTCTCGAATGATCGAGTTCACCTCGGGCAACTTTTTCGCTTCCAGGTTTCCAAGGTTGTTTTTCACAATCAGTAGAGTTGGACACTTAGGCTCAATGTTTGTACTCCTACCTTCACCATTAACATAATCAACAGTGTCATCATCATTAACTTCAATATCTGTCTGAGAAATATCCAAGGACGATACGTTCTTGATTAATGCAATCGATGGCCGAGCCGTTTTCATGAGCTGTTCTTCAGGGGGAACTTCGGTATTTTTAGAAACAGGCGACTCTTGGCACCCATTCTTGTCTCTTCCTACAGGCAAGGTTTCTTCAGTACCTTGGATCTCAAACCCTTCTTCCATGCAGTCTGAGCCTGTTGGTTTTTCTGTGACGGCTGGGGAGGACAGCTGCGCGTCACTGGAGGACGTCACAGCCTTCACTTCAGTTTGCAAGAATCCAAACGCGTCAACAATCTGTCGCTGGTGATGCAAACATAGCTTAGCCATGAACTGTCCTAATGTGGATGATGAATGTAGATCCCTTGCTTTGGCCAAACCTGAATCTGAAGCTTGCCTGAAAAGGGGAGACAAAACACAAATACTCTCTTATAAATAAATAAATAAAAACAATCACACAGGGATGAGATACTGTATTACACAATTACTGATTAAAAAGAGAACTAACATTTTATTTTAAGTATGAATTTAAAACAACTCAAATTGAACAAAAATAATAATAATTTAACTACAAAATGATGTGCATTTTAGACATAGAAGAATTCTACATAAATAAAATCGAAGCGGTGTCTATATATTGGCCAGGACTTGCTCTCTCAATGATCTCTTTACATTTCATACTCTCAGACAGACAAATTTGTCTGTGACTGGGTTTGAGTCCTGTGTCTGTCTCTCTCCCTGCTAAAACAGTGTACTGTGCACGCGTCAAACTGTGGCTTAAATCGACTGCTTGACAGAATTTAATGACATTTTTGCAGTGCTTCGATATCTGCCTGATTTTTAACTTGCACCATAAGTTAAATCAAGATGCAACGTTATGAGCATTTATGTGCCGTAGTCTACTAATAAGATCCTTTATCTATTAATACATATGTGCGTTTACATTGAGTTTCATTAGCAAAACTAAACTGTATATTTTTACTGGGAAACAAAACTTGTTTGTGTCAGTAGAAAGCCAAGCAAAGAAAATTCACAAAATGTTATGATTTTTTGTGAGGGTTTTATTTTGGCATTTTGTGCATAATTTGATGAAAACATAGCACCATGGGTCCCAGGAAAGTTAGCAAGGACAGTAGCAAACAGAGAATAAAGCCACTTTCAGTGGAATCACAAATTAAAGTTAAGCAAGGTTTAACGTCTACTTATTTCATACAATAATCATATTTTGAAAATACATGTTAATGTAGTGCTAATGTTGCACTTAGTGAAATACGTAATAAACCCTTGCTATATTTTACCCTGGCCACCGTGTACAGACCCCCAGGGC
>JAQQZT010000013.1:8610177-8620177 GCA_030068275.1 Clarias platycephalus | reverse complement strand
TGTGAAGCTGCTTTGAGACAATGACGATTGTTAAAAGCGCTATATAAATAAAATTGAATTGAATTGAATTGAATAGTGTTGGAAACTGGTAATATTTTTGTGTGGCTCGGCTGGATTATCTTATCTTTACATTATTTACTATGGGAAAATGCATACGCAAGAATAAAAATTTTCGAAAGTTCCCAGGATGTAAAATCACTTTTCCAGGACACACACACTGCCATATTTTTGCAACAAGACACATCATTACAACTGTTATTCACTCATGGCATAATTGTGTGTAGGGGAGGCAGGTTTTTAAACTCCATCTTTCCAGTCCATATTTAACAATGGTAAATTTAAAGAAGCTACATAAATTCATTATCGTCCTACTAAACACTCATGCCGACACTCAAGTTTGTGTGTGTGTATGTGCGTACTAACCTCCTCAAAACGGGCGTCGTCAAATTCACAGGGCTTCTGATGAGCATGCTATCTGGATTACGGTTCTTCTTAATTGAAAGATCAAGAACACAATCTGAAAAGTTACACATGTCAATGATGAGACAGTATTGCAAGCACAAAAGACCTTTAACCTAACTATTTGCGTTTACTGCAGGGGTGCCATATCTAAAAAAGGTTGAGCACGAAGACGTGTTTTTATTGTCTGAGAAAGCCTGGGATAAATAACTGGTTCACCCATTTTTATTGATTGATTGACAAAAGTTATAACCCCTTCTCCCACTCATCATCTTTTTAAGCAAAGGAAAAAACTTAGTTTCATGAATTAACAGGTTAAAGTTTGCCTAGATGAAGACATGATACAAAAGTGATCATGGTGTGATTGTTCCCCCGGATGCGTTTTATTCACCTTACCCTAAATGATGAAACAATTTACATTGGCACCTCCACATACTGATAGTTACAGCACAATCGTCATACCTTGATCTTTGGCTTCTGGCTGGGCCTTCTTGAATGAAAGGTCCAGAGGTGCATCTTGGTCTTCCATGAGGAGCTTACTGAGGACAGGATTCTGAGTAGAGGCAGCAGCTGTGGGTGACGCAACAAAGCTAGGTGATGTGCTAAAGTGAGTTTTCAGCGGACTCTGATCCGTGCCATTGTGCCGAGGTGAATCCTGAGAGTTGCTGTTTGAGGTATAATGCGCCGCTAAGCGATTGATCATTTGTTGCATGGTATTGCAAGCCACCACAGGGATGTGAGGATCCGGGATCCGGGGCGTGTATTCTGTGGGGGGCGGGGACAAGAACATTTGAGCACAGAACCATGAAAAAAAAAAAAAAAAAAAAAAATAGACGCTCACCATTCACTTTAATAGGAACACCCACTCAAGCTGTCAGGAAAGTTAGCAACCCATAAGCAACTTTGACAACCGTAGCATCCAATTAGGGATGTAACTATCGAGTATTTTAGTAATCGAGTATTCTACCAAAAATTTAATCGAGTAATCAGATAAAATGTACTTTTGCTTAATTAAACAGCAATGTAACATATATAAGAGAAACAAAGATTAATTGGTTTTCTTTTCTTTTTAGAAAAATCTACTTTTACTTTTTAAATGCATACAGCATTTTATCAAAAATAAACAGTCATTATTCACAATACAAGGAAAATCACAAGGTTGACGGAGATTAATTAAGTGCATTACAGAGCCATACATTCTTATTTTAAAGCCTTTTCTCAGGTGCAAAAACAAAAAAACCAAAACTTTTTAAAATCATATTTCAAATGATTAAGTATAGGAAAAAAATAAAAAATAAATAAAAACTAAGGCACACATTAAAATAAATTATACAAAAACACTAAGTTGTGCAACTTAACTTTCAGAACTAAAAGTTTCTAAAATCTACAGCTCAGGCATAACATTTATATTAGCGCTCCCTCAAATCAATACACAGCTAACTATTTGTGTCTCCTTCCACTTTTAGGGTGACATAAGCGCTTCTTCTTAGTCTGTGTTTACGGTCAGATTGCATCCGGAAGCGCACTGTCACGCCAAACAAATAATTGCGCAAAAACAGAACGCAAGCTTTTAAAATTAATTAAAAGAAACATCGATGCAGAAGATTTTGCCTCTATCATTTTTTGTAATCGAATTACTTGAGTTACTCGAGGAATAGTTTCAGCCCTACATCCTGAGCTTCAAACCTTGAGGTGGAGGGGCTACAAGAGCAGAACACCACATCAGGTTACAATTATACAATACAATTAATAGCTTCTGAGTGTCCTATCCTGTATCTTGTATAAGTCACTTGATCCCAACGATTTTTAAAAGGAAATTGAACCAAAATCGGGATTTATTTCATATAGTTTATTATTTAAGCATTGGTCCCATTCTGAATGCCACTTATTTTTGATGTATTCATTTAAAATTGGTTTTAAATCTGTGAAGGGTATAAATCATTTGATTGGCAGTTTTGTCTGCTTTCTCTTTACCAGGAATTCCTGAGTGTCTGGGTATCCAACAGAAAAAAACATGTTAAAATTATTGGCGTCTAAGAATGACAACTTGGTTAGGATTTCCACAATTGTTGGATGATCCGTTTTTATATTTTATTACCATAGACTTGCACATCGTGTTATTACTTTGTTGCCCTCATTTGCAAATTTGCATGTGTGCTTTTTATTATGTTATCTCTCTTGTATAGGACTTTTCTAAACTAAACAGAAAACTATGCATCGGTCTCATCTTGGCTAGTCAGCTTATTAGATTTCTTAGTTAGCTAGGTAGTTTTGTTAATTTATGTTGCATGTAAAACCTTGGTCCTGGAGGAACGTTGTTTCGGGTCACTGTGTACTAAACTGTTTAAGGTTCAAATGACAATAAAAGACTACTTGACTAGACAAAGGAAACAACTGAAGAGTGAGCTAAAGATTTTCCCCCCTAATATTCAGCCAAGTCTGTGAGAGTTTGCACAGACTGAGATGTTCGATTGTTTTATGCACTGTGCAACATAAATAAGGTGGTGTTCCTAAAAGTGGACCATGAGTGTATATTTTCAACACCTAAACACAAGGTACATTCCTCTTTCAGATGTTCAAAACACATTTACATTACAATAAATGCCTCCTGTGATGCATTATATACATGCATTTAAATATAATACACCTGACAGGGAACTAATGTGTCACATACCTTTCCTGTGCAAGACCGCATTGAGGAATTCTTCTACCTGCCACTCAAGTCTGCTGATATTACAGTGATCTTTGCCAAGTAAAGGTTTGCCTCCACTTTCCACAATTTTGTTATTGAGTGCAATTACATGTTCCTGTTGGTTTAAAAAAAAAAAAAAAAAAAAAAAAAAGGGGACACAAAACTAGTCAATATGCAACTTCGACAGACCGGCGGTTCAATCATCTCCCCATCTCATCTTGTTATAAGCCACAGCTTTAGGTCTTTCAAGACAGGGGGGAAGAAAAAAAAAAAAAAATGACTTGTGGTTTAATGGGTGAGGATAAAACGGTCATAACCCAGTTATTTAGTTTGTACTGAAAATAATGAAAGGAAGAAACAAAGAAACAAAAAGAAACTACCTTCACTTTCTCTCGTCTTAAGCAGCAGAAAAGACAATTTTCATCAAATGACCAATTTGACACACTTGCAGGCTTATAATCTGTGGATCCAAAAGGAAAAGTGGAAAAAGAAAAATTATGGATGCTAGGAATGGAAATGGTACTTTACACACTTCATGATCTCATCATAATAAGCCTGATAAACAAAATTAGAAACAATGTGCTCATCTTCAAAGCAAAGATGAGGCTCAAAATAATAATACGTCTGAAAACTAAAACCCACCAAGAACTAAATCCACAACTCACTATTTAAAGTCTCAGCTCTCAATTAACATCAGCTCTAATTAAAACCCTGAAGGTCTGAAACCAAGGTTTATCCAGTGACCATGCCAGAGAACATGCAGCCATGACAATACAACTAAAGGAACTGTTCTTTCTCTAAAAACAACACACAAATGTGGTCATTACTTGTGGTATGATTATTAATTGTGAATGTGTTCTTTTATATATAGGTTGATGGTTGTGCACAAAGCAGAAATAACATTCAGCTTTAAATAGTGCGTGCGTGTGTGTGTGTCAATGACAAAGTCGAAGTTCCTGTTGCGAAGTCTAAATATAAAAACAAGCATATGCTGCAAAAAATGCAAAAGCAATCCAAAATTAAAACACATCATGCCAGTTAAAATGCCACATATGATATTAGTTTTAATCTACAATAGCCAAGCGCTTACTGTGCAAAGTGATTAGCTAATGAGGAAACAGATACAGCCTGGCTAAATAATTCACGCCCTCTTCTCATGTTATACAAGTGGAAAAGAGATTAGTAAATGCTCAACTATTTGCAAAGAAAAATTGTGAAACTTCTTTTTTTAAATGTGCTGGAATGGAAAAGATGCTCATGAATGCAGTTCAAACGTACAGTCTTCGTTTTTATCTCCCTCTGTAATCAATGTTGCAATCAAACAGTGCATATTTATTCAAAGTTTAACACACTAGCAGGAATCTTGAGTACTTTAATCTTATTTGGGAATTCCATAGATATGAATATTAATAATCTGTGGGTAATTACAGGTCACTGTTACAGTGTTCAACATAGATGATTAACATAATATGAAGAAACATGGAAAACATTATTAAATGGGATTTGTCCAGAAGCATCAGAAGACCTAAAAAAAAAAAAGTTAACCTGTAAATAAAATTTTAAAAGTCAGTCTTTAATAATCTAAATAAAATAATTTTTAAAAAGCATCATTATTACCCACACTTGCTAGAGATAGATGAACAGGTAAATCAACCTTATTAACTTTTATTCCACCTCACACCTGCTGCAGTTTAAGACACTAATGAAGTACAAAATTCTGTGACTGAGCTCTGCAGGAAGCTGCATCCAGGTGTATAGTTGACTTCAAATTTTGGGGGGGAAATTTAATAAAGGAGTTCAATTTAAACCTGGCCTCCTAATGAACAGGTTCCACACCCGGGGCCTGGAGGACTCGATGCCCTGCACATTTTCATGCTTCTTCAGCTCTCACACCTGATTTGAACTAATCGGCTAATTAACAACCTTTCAAAAGAGGAGTCCTGGTCCAATCAATCCACGCCCAGATCAGGCGTAGTATTAACATGATCGCATCTTATCTGTAGCAGGGATGCCCACTACGCTGGCAGCAACCCAACATCACACCAAAACATAAATGACTAGTCAATATCAAACAAAATGAACAGACAACCAATATCAGGCCATTTCCTAATTAACTTGTTATTCACCCAGTTTGGTTAATAGAAGCTTCACTCATATTGTCAAGTGAAAGATGGACAGCAAAGTGTAAAAATAAATAAATAAATAAATAAATAAATAATTTACTCATTACTCGCGCAATGAGCTGAGAACTCACAGGATTGGGACTAAACAGCTGTGTGTCCATAAGGAAACCAGTTCTTGGTGAGAATAATCAGAAAAAAGACTTCACTGTGCTAGGGAGCAAAAATATTAGACTTTGGAGTAATGGAAAGAAACAAAAAAAACAAAAACAAAAGTCATGTGGACTGGTGAGTCTAGATGGGGACATTAGGGTGAAAAGGGGAGCACATGAAATGATGCAAGTCCATAAAGTTAATAGAAAAAACGCAAACAAACAAACATTAACTTTTTGGCAGTCAAGTCCTTGCATGGCCATTACTTAATTACCTTTGAACTGACTTAGGTCTCCTAAAAATCTTGTCTCGAGTAAATCCAAGATCTTCTGAACACCTGTGCAGGGAAAAGAGAACGAGACACTCGTTAATTACACCATGTCTTGTTCTCACTGTATGTTTCAGAGAATTCACACACAAAACTGATTTTCTTTATAAACAAGGCATCAAAAAAATTATGCTGTTTAAACAAGTAGGAAATTAAATAACTATATTCTGGGTAAGCATCTAGACTTATTTTACAATTATAACAGAACAGGACGAAGAAGAGTTTCCCCACAAACATTCGAACAAAAAATACTGGATCAATTGTCTGCGTATTTTCTATTTAATAGATTATCAAAGATTTACACCACTGCTGCTGTTCTGAAGAATTGTCAGGCAGCAAGGTATCCTGTCCTAAGAGAGGAAAGTTTGTCTAGAATTGTAAGAAAATTAATAAATAAATAAAAATCCACAATGAAAAATAAATTTAACAACATGTATCACGATATCCTATCGAGTGTCCCCTGGTTTGTCCGATAATGATCAGACATCTCCCCTAAAAACGTGATGAGCCATGAGCTAATTTATTAAAATCTGGCAAATACCCAAACAGAAATAATCAAACCGAGCACGTGAAACCAGACGTCAATAAAGTGGCAGTTTGTCAGAATATCCAAGCCAGTGCTATTTGCAAAGTTTCTAACGCCAAAAATGCCTTATGGAGAAGGCGGCCAAGCAAAATAACACAGTACAGTGGGTCTCAAAAATCTAGCAGAACAAGCAAATACACCCAGCAAATTAGCAACCGGAGCAGATTTCACTAAAAGCTAAAGCATTTCTTGCACCAGTTAAACCAGTTCTGAAAGGTTGTTGAGGATGACGACCCCACGTGTTGAGCAAGGAGAAGACTAAAATATCATAATATAACTCAAACACAAGATAATACTTAAAAAATAAATTAAAAAAATTGAAGTTATGAAATGTTCCTCGTGCAAGATTGTCAAAACAGTTTTTACATGCATCTATTTTTATTTGTGTCAGCTGTTTACACATGGCACCCCAAGATCTTTTAAGAAGCTGCCTGTATTTACTAATCCAGCTTGCCCACACCAAAAAGCCACACAAACAGACCAGGAACTAAGAGTAGGAAGATTAGAAAACACCGGTTATATGGAACTGCTGCATTTTACGGTCACAGCACAAACAACGGCCGTTTGCAAAATATGCAAAATCCATGATTGACAGGTCGAGGAAACATGGGAGGGGGGGGAAAAAACAAAAAAAAAAAAAAAAAAAAAAAAAAAGAGTGCAGAAGAGATGTCTAGCCAAATAGTGTTGCCAACTGGATTTAAATACACGAATGCCTCTGATTGGATAATAACTGCAATGATTAATATGTTTCATCTGGCAAGCAAGTCTCAATCCTGATGCAATGAGCAGCTTCTTATTTCAACGACGTCGAAAACACGCATCCCGTAGACTTGGAAAAGATCTTACTGTGTTTCGAGTGGAGGGGAGATGATTATTGGCTTGAATCACACAAAGAAAACAAGCAAGAAGACTGATGATTGCTAATTTTGATTAAAGGACCGTCCTACATATCATTAAAACCTTAGATTACATTTTATTTTCACTGCACATGTACTGTAGGTACAAAATACAGTTAGCATCTAACCAGAAGTGCATTTTCACGCTGCAGAAGAATTTGTATATAAACGGTATACAGTGAGGGAGATAAATACAACGAGTGCAAATGATATAGGTGGGTGCAATAAGGACGACATTGTATACTATGAAAGAATTTGCACGGTTATGCACAATGAGTTGAAAAAAAGAATGATTTCGATGCATGCAATGAAGATATTGTGTACTATGATAAAAGAATTTGCATATGTAAACCGTACGCGGAAAATGTTATATACACCGGGTGCAACGAAGGAAGATATACAGCATGATAAAATAATATACCGAAGAATTATGTACAATGAGTGCAACGGTTGTAGATGAAGGAACGTATTGTATACCATTGGTTATGATATTGCGGTTGAGAAGGTTATATACATGTGGGAAAATTATTACTGAGATTTATTTACACAAACACACAGTATTGCATAAAATGCCAGGCTTTATAGCATTAGCATTTTATATAGGCCTCAGGATTGTGCAGCTTTTTGTACTCAATGATCAGGTTATCCCGTAAATAATTTTTTTCCCCCTGATTGAGTATTTTCAGGACACTAATGGTAAGAGAGTGGTTCTGGGAGCATGAGGAATTCTTTCCATGTGAATTGGCCACAACAGAGTCCTGACTTCATCCCCATCACAAGGGACATGTATTAGTCACGGTTTAGGCTCAATAAATCAATTGAACACCGCAGTAAATCATGTTGCCACACCTGCAGCACGGTACAAACCCAATAGTGACTAGAGACTGACTACAAGTGAGGAGAAACTCATTATACGCTGGAAAGATGTGTGATTACAAGATCACTAGTGCAGTGACATTGTGCATGGTTTAAAAAAAACACTTATTTCTGACATTTTTAGATAGGCTCTCATGAAGATCATCCCAAGAAAGCAAGATCAAAACTTAGCTCTACTGCAGAAAAGTTTATTTAGCCTCAGAAAATCACCAATTAACCTCGGATTAGAGTCGTTATGAAGGTTTTACAGAGCATAAGTAGCAGACATCAACTGTTCAGAGGAGATTATTGCATATTTTGGATGACTTCAGAGTTTTGGTTTTGCATTCATGAGAGCCATTTTCATCATGGTGCTTGATGGGTTTTGCAAATGCACTTGACAATACCGTTCTTTTTTTTTCCACAAAAGCTGTCCTTGGTATCTTTTTCAAAACAATGAACACATATTGCATTACATAATTAAGTAACACCACCAACAAACAGACCTCCTCACTTCATCTGCTTCCGAGAGTTAACCCCAATAATATAAAATCTATTCTAGGTCTCACATGGCATCGTTTGTTTTTAAAGCGAGTGTCACGGGTCACGGCTCGGTGTTTCTTCTGCAGCTTCACTTATTAAACTGCAGCGCAGGTGCAACCACACGATCCGTCAGCCTCGTAAACATCGCTGAGACAGGATGTTTGTGTGTGTAACTGTTACACAATCAGACCAAGTAACGAGAAAAAAAAAAAAAAAGACAAGAAAAAACATGCTTTGAATTGTATATTATTGTTAAAAAGAAAAATACCTAAAAATCCTACAACTGCACATTCATTTGGCACATTTATCATTTTAGTTTCATTTTCAGTTCCATCACTGACGTTGCCGCAGCAGCTACGAACACTGACTTCTTTCTGTCCCTCTGACCTTTCACCTCTCCCACTTGAGAAACAGCAGCAAATCTAGCCATCTTGTTTAAACATCATCTCCACCACCAGCTTTGACTAAAAATGTGACTCTCAAGGGGATGTGTGTGAAGCATGAAGCTTTCTCCAGCTGGTAGCTCGCTGTGCTGTCAGTCTCCTGGTGCTCGGTGCTGCTAGTCTTTCCAGCAGAATCTTACATTTTTCCTCACATACCTGGAATGAATCAGCAGTTTTACAAGAACGCACGGACCTGCATTCATACAAGTCAGTTGCCTCTGTATGCTTTCCAACGGTTTTTAAGATTTTTAAATACTCCGTTTTTTTTTTTAATGATAACATCTAAAATGATGACTTTGTTTTCCCTCACCGGTGTTGCGTAAACCATTGTTTGTTCAGATAGACCAGCATAAACATGGGGTTTGACACCATGGGAATGAAATTACTCCTACTGAATTTCTTTTGTAAAATAGCCACAGATTATAATTTCTGACATTCAACAACAAAAACAAAAACAAGAGAGTGTATAATAGGGGTGTGTGCGCCCCTGTCTGCATATTCAGCCCTTTGAGGACTCGCAAACACACAAGTGCTTCGTACCATGCCTGTGTACAGTTGCTCCCCGAATCTGGTCAGGTTTCACATGAATAATAATAATACTAATAGTTCCCTACCTGCGTACACTTGTGTATTTACAATTTACACTCAACAATACAGCAGAAATCTGAAAATCTCTTCTGGAGTATGAGAATGACGTCGCAAAAATGTTGAACTCACAAAACATGCATATTTATTTTTTGTTTACAGAAACAGAAAACAACCATAAAAGCATGTGATCTTATGAATGTATGCTATTTGTTTGCCGGTGTGCATCCTTTATATGCTCAGTCATGTTTGTACTCTGGCAGACGAGCTGAACACTTTCTATGCTCGCTTCGAGGCTGCAGCTAAAGACGCTAGCGTTGCTAATGCTAGCGGCGCTAA
>JAQQZT010000013.1:8519830-8531406 GCA_030068275.1 Clarias platycephalus | reverse complement strand
GCATGGCACCACCAGTGCCCGTCCAGTCTTAGGTTAAATATGTGCTGAAAATGACAAACAGCTGAGTGGCAGATCCTTTAAGTACCCTGGGGCCGAAGTCCTGCAGCCTTTGTGATTATAGGCTCATTGAGTCTGTAAGAGGGCCTGATGGTGCAAGGAGGCAGGAAGTCTGCCAAGGAAGTGAAAGGCCAAGAGTCCTTGAGGAGAGATAGTGGAGTGTAGCTGCTGGGGGAGGGGGGCTGGGAAATGGTTTTTGAGATGAGGGAAGTAAGGGGTGTGAGTTAAGACAGGAGCTGGGTGGTGGTTGGGCAAAGACCACATCAACAAACCTGTTAATAAAACAGGCTTAATCCCACGTGTAGATCCTGAAGGCTGCATGCTACCATTACTTGTGAATTGAGTGTGCGGTCTGTCTCTCATACGTGCTGGTGCTATAGATGTGTCGCACTCTGATCTGGGGTTTCAGTAGCCACAAGATTGGCCTGACATACTGTACAGTACCACAGAGCCACCCTTCAGTTTTATACATATATAAGATACTAGATGTGCCCGCAACTTTGTTTGCGTGGGATTTAATGGCGCACTCCTGCGTTTTTAAAAATGTAAACGTCATCTGTTGAATTTTGAGAACAACTAATACATTTTTCAAGGTAGATATAAGGGCATTTTCCAATTAAATTTCAAAGTAGCATATCTTCTCTTCCCGTGGGCCGATTGCAATGAAAAAAAACCTACAAGTTACCTTAAACTCGGTAAACCTCAATAAAAATTTGTTCAGTAGTTTTCATGTGATGCATGCACAAACAAACAGACAGACAAAAATTCCAAAAACCATCTTGATGTGCTTTATTACTCATCTTATTGAGTCCCCCCATATTTTTTTTTTTGCATATATCTTCGTTGTATTGACACACCAACTTTACAGTTTTATTATATGTGTAGATTAAATGAATGAGTAGAATATGTGCAAAATATAGGCGAATGAGGATGTGTCATCATTGGATAGACTAATGCACTTAATATGAACAAAAACTCAGATATAGTTCTTCTCTAGAATAAATGAGAATGATACAGCTATGTCCATAGGATAGGCCAAAAACAAAACAATAACTAAAAAGGCAGAAAGACAGAACACACAGACGGAGCTACTGGACAGTCTTTGTCGGTGCTGGAAGAAGAAAGAAACAAGGGCCCATATTCACAAAGCTTCTTAAAATTCTGCCTGAAGTCCGGCATTATCTTAACTTGTCGCCTGAGGCCTCGGTAACTGTCATCAGATGGGCCTCACTCCAGTCATAATGAAGTGTTTTGAGAAACTGGCTTTGGTGTGGTCCTGCAGCACACCAAAGCCAGTCTCCCAACCTCCTCTGATTCCACCAAGTTGGCTCCCAAGCAAATAGCTCCATTGCCACTGCTCTTTGCTACCATTAACCCATTTTGGACACCATGAGAACGATGTGAAGATATTCTTCATGTTTGTTTGTTTGTATTTGGATTTATTGCCATATCAGCTTCTCAGGCTATTTCATGGCAAGATTCACATCAAATATTAAGCTGATTTATGATGTTATAAAAATGTAAGTGATTAAGAGCGTAGTGAGAAAGTTAAAAGGATATAATAATAATAGATCACATAATAGCATGGTCTTGGTCAGAAGAACAGGGTTTTACATTTGGTTCTTTACATGTACTTTTGACAGAAATTGTAAGAGTTTTTCTGGTTTTGCCTTGCAGAATGTTTTTTAAATCTTGTTCCGGTAGAAATTGTTTTAGACTTCATGTAAAGTTACGATTTCATACAGTAGTTAGTCCTGCCAGAGTTCTTACTTGCACTATGTAGTAAATATACATTCACCTTATACATTATGTAACTGTTAGCATACCTAACATCTCTCTCTGAAGATGGAAATTTTTCCTCCTGAGGGGCACCTCATTCACAGAGGGCAACTTTAGCCTTGCCCTGTACATTTACATGTAAAGGACAAAAGCATACTTAATTATTGGAGATGATTAACCATTCAGGAATTACAGCTATTTACACACACACACACACACACACACACCCACCCATCCATGAAAATCCTTTGCAGTCAATGACAGCTTGAAATCTGAAACCTATAGACATTCAATGTGGCTTTGCGAGAGATCAGTGCATAATGTTGGTGTTTACTGCAAACCTTGCATCATGTGTGACTTCTTTTGTTTTTGCAAAGTCTCCAGATCCATTTACATGTACACAAAAGTATAAAAGTGTTTCATACCACTCTTAGTGGCAAACTTTACTGCAAACAGTGGGATACTTTCATAAGAAAATTTCCCTTAAGTGGGAGTAAAAAGTGAGAAATGAATAATGGATCCAGTTATGCGAGTGATATTTTGTTATCTTAGAGGTTATTATACCGTTAGAAACAATGCTGCATATTACCACCTCTCAGTTGAACTACAGAATAGTCAAAGATCAACATGAAACAGAACATTGTGCAGTGCAATAGAATAACGTATGATCAAATCCTGGCGTAGTTCCTGTGCGAAGTGTTCCAAAGATCCACCGCAACCTTAACCAGAATGAATGCTTATTGAATGAGATGAATGAATGGAAGTTGATTTTGTAGAAAAGGCCTCTATTGATGCATAAAGGAACAATATACCCAGTGTGAAATCCGATGCTTCAGGTGCACAAGAGACATACAAAGCTTGCACTCAAATAAAGCCTTTCGTTCATTTTGCTAGCCGGCTTGACGTCAGAGAAGCTAAATTTTACAAAGCAAATATACTAGTAAGCCACGTTCTACCTTTCAGTCAAATACTAAGGAGCTTGTTTTCCAATATGGATTGTATAACAAGTTTAAAAAAGACTTTGTGTGTCATAGCATGTGAGATATCTCCTACATTGCAATTGCATAGAACCTTTTACCTTCACATTAAAAAAAATAATAATAATAAGTAGTATTATAACTCATGGGAACCGGCTAGTGTCAGGCTAAGTCACCTACAGTTCGCCAGTGTTTTGTTAATTTTTAACAAGCCCTCATCAACTTATACTCACAACCCATGATCAGTGGTGTAAAGCAAGAGCAGGGAGGAACACTAAGCAGATTGCTTAATCACATGCACCTATTTTGACATTTTATATACAGTGCTGTGCAACTCAAGTCTTGTGCCACATTTAATTTCTTCATATTTTGCTCCGCTCAGCCAGAACGTCTTGTATTTTTAAAGCAGTCTTGAACAGTTCGCCATGCTTCCTGAAAGCATTCAGTGGTTGGAACAGACCACAGAGAAAATGAGGCTGCTGTCAATGTTGTTACATAAATAATCGCAGTAAAACACTTATTCCAATTTCTTTAATCTACTTAATCTAATTTGTTTTAATATAAAGGAATGAGGGGTGGCTCAAGACTTTTGCATACACAGCAATACACAGCCCAATCATGTTTTCCAGTTAGGCAGATCGATTATATTAAAGTAAATCTTGTATCATGGCATCTGCAAGCTAAATTTAACATTTATTTTAATCCTAGTTTAAAATACCAGTGTAGTGGTTATAGTGTATATACTAAAATGTGCCTTGCACCTCCAGGGTCCGGGTTGGATTCCCGTCTCTGTGTGCATGGAGTTTGCATGTTCTCCCCGTGCTTGGTGGGTTTCCTCCGGGTTCTCCGGTTTCCTCCCACAGTCCAAAGACATGTAGGTTGGGCTAATCGGCGTTCCCAAATTGTGAGATATATAGTGAGTGTGTGTGTGTGTGTGTGCCCTGCGATGGATTGGCACCCTGTCCAGGGTGTACCCCACCTCGTGTCCTAAGCCTCCTGGGATAGGCTACAGGCCTCCCGCGACCCTGAATACAGGATAAAGCGGTATAGACGATGAGGAAGTGAAAAATGTAGATGTGCTTTTTACAGCTATGATAAACTTTAACTACCCTGTATATGTCCCCATTATCGGTCAGACTTGGTTTAATGTACAGTCAAGCTTTTACAAGTGTGTCAATATTTGCTTTCCTACAACCACATTTGATTGCGTTTACATTTACAACACGGGTATGCTTATGTTAGCTCAGCATTCACGTACGTATTTAAACGCAAAATGTTTTTAAGAACGTTAGCAGCCTAGGAGACCTTGCAAAGTCTAATTGAAGACTATTTAATACTTAATGTCATTTGTTTGGAAATGTAATTTCTTATATTTAAGACTGTTAGATTTAAGGGCTGCGTCAGGAAGAGCTGTGCCAAGCTTGCACACTGAAAGACCATCATCATACTGGAACTGTGCAAGATGGCAAATGTGGAAATCATAAAAAATAAACACTTTTCATCAGGGAATTCCTTAACATACAGTATATAACTGTATCTAGGCTCAATTTTAAATGGTGTAAAAAATTTTTTTGAAAAGGACCATGTCATACACTCACAATCCCCCTCATTCTGGGTTGGACCCTCTTTTGCCTGCAGATCTGCTTTACTTATTCCTGGCATAGATTCAAGAAGGTTCTGTAAAATTTTCCTTGAGAGATTTCGGTCTGTATTGACAAGACAGCAGTGACATAGAATGTTTTCCAGTGGACAAGGTCAGCACCGATATTCATGTCATGTGACATGAGAAAAAAAAAAAAACCTACTACTACCTATTACATCACCATCAGGACCCTGAGCCACTAATAGAGGGTAGGATGGATCCATTGAGTTTACTCCAAATTTTCACCCTACCATCTGAACGTCACAGCGGAAATCAAGACTCCTCAAACCAGGCAAACGTTCTCCTATTGTCGATTTTGGTGAACCAATGTGAACTATAGCCTTAGTTTACTATTCTTAGCTGGCAGGAGTGGCACCTGGTGTGGTCTTCTGCTGCTGTAGAGCATCTGCTTAAAGGTTGGACGAGGTGTTAAGATCAGATGCTCTTCAGGATACCTCGGCTGATCATCAACGAGACACTTTCACCCAGAGAACTGCTGCTCGCTGGATAGTTTCTCTTTTTCCACCTGATTCTCTGTAAACCTGTGAATATTACAGTAGATCAGCAGTTTTGATGCTCGGTTTGAACTTCAGCATATCGTCTTGGCCACGTCTACACGCCTAAATGCTTTGAGTTGCCGCCATGTGATTGGCTGGTTAGATATTCGCGTTAACAAGCAGTTGATCAGGTGTTTGACTTAGAAAAAAAAAATTAAACATAGAACCGAATGAAAACTCATCACTCACACACACACATGACTCTGCCTTAAGCTGATTTAATATGATTGATTTGTACATTGTTTTAACACTAATATGTGCAACAAAACGCCTCCTGTCTGACACAATCAGGCAATGAATGTACAAGATTCATTTCCCGTTGTTACATACATAAAATAATCCAGTCCTCTCTTTGAAGTACATGTTTACAATACAGACTTTTTCTAAAATGACAGTCTTGCATTAAGCCACAAGTTATAAAGTATTTCTGTGTGCCCTGTTTATATTTTAAAACATACTGTACATGCGATTCTAAAGCAAGGTTTCATAAAGTAGAGGATGCTGCAGGTATGACATCTGGGTTTAGGTTTCATCGGATCGGATCGGATCGAATCATATCAGGCCGAAGCAACATTAATAAAGTCTGAGGATTCACTTTTGCCAAATTGCTTGGTGTATAGGAATAGACTAACTAAGAGTTTTGAGGCAACTCATTTTTTCCCCTTCTTTTTCTGCTTTTCAAGGAGAAAGAGTAGGGGCTCGAGATTTAAAAGTCCCGAACAATGCTAACGCGGGTCGTTTTAAATATCAAGATAACAAGCTACGCTGTCTTTTATCCACTAATACAGCCCAAAAAATGACTGGGAGTTAACTTGCAGTGTTTTTCTACTTTGAGATTTCCGTCATGTCCAAACCATGTGTTTTTCCCCTTCTTCAAGATCAAATGAAACGTCCCCTGCTGGTTAAACTGCATTTTTTGTAGACATTTCAGTCATACTTCAGGAAACGTAATGAAGAAATGCCAGATATTTACAATACATGCTTATCACGGTTAACACTGTATCTCAGCGACTGAGAAAAACGATAAGGATGATGACTAAATAGGTTTGTAGTTAAGCTTTATAGAGTTATGAGTTGATAAAAACCTTACAGTTCCAAGGGAAGTGAGTCGACAGTTAGTCAGGCTGCTTAGGAAGAAAGAAAGGAAAAAAAAAAAAAATCAGCGCATTTCTATCTGTCAGGGAATGTGCGCTATTTTATCGTTTTGTTTATTTAAAAAAAAAATAATAATAAAAAACGTTCAGGGCTTTAGCATCACATGACCAGTACTAACCAGCTTCAATTAATAAATATAAATGCAAGACACACCTTTGCTTGCAACGTAATAATGTTAAATAATACATCATTCTACGCAACAGCACCACTTTTCATTATTCTCGCTCCCGGTGTGGTACTGTTTACGGGTGAACTTTACTTCTCCTTCAACACTCTGACAGCACGTAGCGAAGTGAAAGCTTCGATATGATTGGGGGAATGGACTAACACAGAAATGTAGCTAGACAGGAGTAGCAGGTGTGAACATGTACTCCTCCGAAATAAATCAGACATTAATAGCTTGTGACGAGGCTTCCCGACAAGTCTTATTGCACTGACGGCTCTATTTAGTAAGCAACTGTACAACCACGAAAATAAGGGTAGCTACAACATGGCAATACAACATGAGTCAAATGTGTCTCCTGGGATTGTTAAAGATGTGTTTACGTCTGTACAATATTTGTCATTCAAATCAGATCCTCAGAATTTTGGCCGTACTTATATATGGGGCGACAGATTAAACGATAACGTTGCAGCAGTTGTATGCGTTACATACGTGCTGGTTTTTCACCTCCTGCGTATTCGTCAGAGGAAGTACTATTTGACTCGGCAGGAAATGCTTAATTACATCTTATTGTTCTCCCTTTCACCATGAATTTCGGGATCAATGTCATACAACAACAGCAGACACGGAAGGCAAGCATCACCTAAAGCCATTACACCAAGAGCCTTCAGGCAGATTAGTGTATATGATACGAGGGGACACAACAGCATTCGCTTAAAACACGGAAAATTGAAAGCAGATCCGTCCACGGTTCTGGTGCAAAGGAAACGGATTGAGGGGAAAACGGAAACCTAAAAGACATCCCTTTACTTCTTGCTACGCAGGCGCTTGGAGTGGCGCGGTAGGTCTGAATTCTTGCGGCGCCGCTTCAGAGGGGTGCCACCTTCCTCGGCTATCCTCGCCGCTATCGTGCCCAGGCCGACCGGGGAAGTGGATGCTACGGCTACGGCGCCAGCGGACGAGGAAGTCGAGGAGGTAGCGGGCAGGGCCCGGGTGGCGCTCGCACCCACAGCACTCTCCATGAGTTCGCGCAGCTTGTGCTCGAGCTCGGCGAGGCGCGCGTTCTGCTCGCCGATGACCTGCGTCTGTTCCAGCAGCTTCTGCTCCTGGTCCTGCAGCTGCTTCTGCTGCTCGAGCTGCTTGACGCGGACCTCCTGCATCTCGCGCCTCAGTGCCGTCATGGACGCGCCATTCACCTTCACCTGCTGCTGCACCTTGGTCAGCTCGGAGCGCGAAGGCGCGTTCTTGGCCAGCAGCGTCATGGTGCTTAGAGAGCTAGACGGCCCGGCCACTGAGGAAATCGGGGTGCAGAAGGGGTTAATAAAATCCCATTTTTACATTCAACTTGATTTAATTGAGGAAACTGGCATCCGTAAGATAAGCTCAAGGCTATTTCCTTATCCGTTACTGTAAGTGTTTTACTGTGTGATATTTGCTCGTTTAATATTTACAAGAGGTACGTGCTGAACACAGGCAATAAGGTTAACTCGAATACGAGGACCAGGTCAATTTCACTAAAACATTAACCGTTAAGATGCCACTCTGAAACGCTTATCTACAATCTTACACTAGCTGTAGTGCTGTAATCTTTAGGAAGACTAAGAGCATGTGCCTCCTACCTGGTGCAGAACCTATAAGACGGCCAGACAGGTCAGCACCTGGGAGCTTCTTCTTGAGGATGGGGACAATCTTCTCATCGAAATACTCCATGGCCATAGAGGAGATGTCCCGCAGCTCTTGAAGCACCTCATGAGCCCTCTGTGGTGCTCGGGTAGAGTTCACGTAGCGCAGGACTCTGTAAATCTCATCGATCACCTGTAAGGAACAGAAAACGTGGTTCTGTTAATTGTGAACGGTTCATGTTCTTCTAATTCTAGAGCACGGAATGGAATTTAAATTACAATATGGGGAAATCCTGGGAATAAAAGGGCATGGTACTTCTGTGAATAATTCTTCTCTACGATAGATACTATAATTATAGTTAATACTAATACTTACATATTCTAATCTTTTATATTTGTGACTTAATATATAAATTTTGTTTTGTTCTTCTTTATTTGCCAACATCAGTCCAATTCCTCTCACTCCACAAATTCTAAAATTTGCTTCTAATTTCAAGATAATTTCTCAAAACTATATTCAGAATATCAGTAATCACCAACCTATAGAAAAACACGCTCACTGTGATATGTGGAACAATAACTTGTGTGTACTGTTTGTCTAAATGATTCTTTACACCATCTAGTGGCCAAATTCAGGTATTACAATGAGAGGCTACAAGAAGGAACTCTCCCAGAGGGACAATATAACAACCAGGCTTTGTCTAAATATTGATCATGAGGTACAGCGATGCAAGAGCGTAAAAGCTTAAATCTTCAAATGAAACATCGGAAAACAGAGAGAAATATATCATCTCTGTGACTATGACTGTGGCGTGTTTGTTGGTGCCAGTTGGGCTAGACTGAGTATTTCTAGAAGAATTCTAGAACATTGTATACATTAAGTAATGCTTTGCCTTTTATCTGTGGATACTCCACAATGAGAAACAGGGGTTTAGAATGTTTTGTTCGTTTATAAAAGACTGAAGACTATCCTTATCCTTTCATTAGTATTCTGTTCCATCACTTAGTACTTGGTTAAAGCACTTTTGGCAGCAATGGCAGTCTCAAGCCTGCCTGTGATGATGCTATAAACTTGGCACACCTTTCTTCTGGAAGCTCCTTTCATTCTTTTTAGCAGAATCATTCAATCTCAAACAGGTTTGATGGGCAGGCTCAGCTGCACAGCCATTCTCATGTCTCTCCACAGATGCTCTATTGGGTTCTGGTCCTAACTCTGACTGGGCCGCTCCAGGGTTTTCACCTCCAGGAGTCGTTCCGTGTTTTCATGGTGTTGTGGCTTTGTGTTGTTGAAATGTAAACCGTCAACTATGGCCGAGATCTGGAAAATTTTTCATTCTGGATTGCTCTTTATTTTTTCTGCATCCATTTTACCAGTGGCAGAAATACATATCGCAATGCCGCCACCACCGTGTTTGACTGTATGGATGATATTAACGAGGAGATGTGCATTGCAAACTGCTAGCCAGCTGTCATATGCCTTTTAGTCCCTAGTAGTCCCTGATTGCACAGGACATACATTCACCTTATACATGTGACGGTTAGGTATGGTCACAGTTATCTCTCTGTTGAGCTACATATGTTTCTCCTGAGCTGCCAGTGTTCCAGACCCTCCTCTGCCCTTAGGACCTGTCTGACTCATCTTGGTGCCCTGCTTCTGGTTGAAGATCCCATATAAACCTGAACATCTCTTTTGTTATACTGAACTTCCAGCCTCCTCACACTCCTACAAAAACAAGTCCTTGCTATCCGTTATCACCCAAATGAGGATGGGTTCCCTGTTGAGTCTGGTTCCTCGCAAGGTTTCTTCCTGTTGCCATCTCAGGGAGTTTTTCCTTGCCACTGTCGCCGTCGTCCTCGGCTTGCTCATCCGGGACAATCTGATCATTTCGATTTATACATATTTTCTCACACTTCTTCTTCCTCTGGTTAAAGCTACACAGTGTTCAGTTGGATCATAATACATACCAAAGAGCCTGTCCTGTACTAAGCGATTTGAATAAAATTACACCTACAGTTAAACCTCTAGTTTAATTTACAGTGGATTGAATTATTATTAAAAGATCAGGGATGCAGCTAATTTGTTAACCAAACAAAACTAGCGAGTTGAACATTGTTAAACAATGAGAGGGCTCATTGATAGCAAGTTAAATTCTTATTAGAAAGTGAACTTTACTGAAACGATATTTAGCTACTTAGCTGAGTTTAAAAAGAATCACTCTTTCTATATCTACATGCCCACAATGCTGTGTTTTGCTGAATTCAGTAGTGTAGGCTAGTGATTTTAGCAATAGTAGGCAGTAAATAAAAATGTTCTTATAAATACTTTTCACTTCTGAAATGCAACAGCACAATGCAAAGCAGATTCCTGTCTGGTTTAATATCAATATTATTAATAACTACAACGTGATAATAAAAGCAAGTGAATAACTTTATACCTTGCCAGGTATGAAGCAGCAGAGATTGGAGTCCACGTATTTCATGAAGGTCATATTGAGCAAGGATAAACGTGTTTCCACTGCGGCTAAGATGTCTGCATGGCGAGCCAGAGAGTGGTTCCTCCTCTCCGATTCCCGCCTAAGAGTAACGACAGAGCAGATCATTAACACCATCACACCACCTAATGTCTGTTTTTAAACGGTCGGGCTCATTGCTAACTGATAGATGAATGACTGACACCCGGAAGCTGATCCCACAGATCATTTAAGTGACAATTTTTTTTGTTCGTTTCCATCCTCTGCTTGAAAAATTCATAGAAATCAGTGCTGTTTAATCTGAAGGTTTAATCTCACCTCGGCAGCTGGGCTTTGACTTGTCTTTGACAGAGGCTGTGATAACGCTCCACTTTGAGGAAACCTTGGTTAAGCATACGTTGACAAATCATGTCCATGCGCTTACATACCTAAAAAGACAACAGCTGGTTCAGACAGAATACTTTGTCCCATGATTTTGATGGGAGTTTTAATGAAACATAACTGTTATACTGTAAACAAGCTTATATATAATAAACAAGTCAATGTTTTATATACAGGTACTGTTATTCTGCGCAATAAAAAAAATTTAACAGCACTCTAACAAACAGCTGGATTTTTTTTTTTACCCCTATAAACTAATCCTGTGCTGAGGTTCGAACTAAACACTTGGATGCAAAACCTTTGAGAAGTCCACCAGAGAGGCTTGCAGACAACATTCACAATAGTAAAATCACAAATACATCAGTACAACATCATAATAATACTACTGTAAAATCCAACGATATGCATGGATTCACATGGTTTTTACTTACAAGCAAAACCACACTGAGTTCACAACATCTGCTAGAGGTTCACACCTTTTATGGAAATAAGCTATATTCAGCTTATATTTTACCTCAGAAAATGTCAATAAATATGTAATTTGTTAACAGCTGGACGTTTAAATGATTATTCAAATTAAAACAATTTGTTTACCATGATAAATGTCAAAATAATTGTGTTAAAATAAACAGGGTCACTGGAGGCCTGGAGCCTACTCGGGGACTAGGCGGGATACACCCCATGTGTATGTAGTGGGTGCGCACACACACACACACACACACACACACACACACACACACACACACACACACACACACACACACACACACAC
>JAQQZT010000013.1:8487791-8517660 GCA_030068275.1 Clarias platycephalus | reverse complement strand
GAAGAGGAGAGGATTATTATCACTCTGGCTTTATACCAGTTTACTGACAGGATTATGATATTGCGTTTAAAAAAAAAAACTGCTTGTACTAAATCTAAATCTTTAAAAAAAAAAAAAGACAGCCATCATACACTGTGTAAGTAATTGTGAAAATGCAGCACGTTAACAAATCTATAAACAGTAGAGCACTTTGTTTTAAAAGGGTGCTTGAGTTTAGGTATAATAATGTACTGAGTTGGTGCTTGATGTGGAGAAAATTATAGGGGTTGTGTTTAAACTGTAAACACTTCTTTATTTTTTGTTGTTGTTGTTTTTAAGTAATATAAAGCCTGGGTATGAGTTTTATTTATTCTTCAGTATGTAATCCTGATAAAACAAATTGCTTATCAAAGACTTACCATTGAAAGTTTTTTTTCTCTTTTTTTAACGTCAAGCCGTTTCATCTCGAGGTCGAGGTAGAGGTGGACGGGCAAGACGCCCAGGACCTTTTCGAGGAGTGTCCAGTGAGGCTCTTAGCAAAAAATCTGGCCGGATATCCGGAGTTAAGGACGACGAAGAACCGGGATCGAGTACCAGCTCGACAGCGGGGAAGTGCACGGAGAAACGGGAAGAATTGCTGAGCCGGCGGTTTAACGTCAATGAAGTGGACCCGTCGATGAACCCCGTGGTCGTGCTGAGGCGTCTAACGGTGACCGTAGGAGGTTACAAAATCGAACTGTTGCCTGGTCCTTCTCACACTTCTGCCACTACAGACACTCTTGAGTCTCTGAGCTTCCAGGACGATGCCGTGACCACGGGAAGCAACGGGTTCGATCTGGGACAGACACAGACGTTTGATGTGCTTTCAGCCCCAGAGGTCGTCGAAGAGAGTCAGGTCATTGAACATGCAGCCACTGAAACGCCCATGGATTTAGGGCCGTATGTAAATCCGAATGAAGTGCAACACGCCAACGGTGCGACAGAAGCAGCGACGGACGCCACAGCCGTCGTCCAAAACGAGGCCGAAAAGCCGAGCGACGCCAAATCGGAAAGTAAAAATGTCACAACGGATAAAACCGCCGCTAAAAAGCTCCTGAAACCCAAGCAGCCCGTGAGTATAGCCAAAAACAAGCCTGTTAGCAGAGCAGACATTATGCACAAAGGGTCCAAGCATCACAAACCACAAGATAAAAAAGTGCAGAATACTACAGAAGAAAACCAGCAACAAGTCAAAGGCAAGCAGAACAGCGTTGGCCCAAAGCGGCCAGCCCTGACTCCCAAACCCAAACAAACCTTGAAACCACAAAAGGAGCAAGCCTGCGATCCGGTGAAACACAGCGTCAGCCCATCCGTTCCACTTTCTCCACCAGTAAACAAAAAGGTGTCGTCCGATTCCAGTCCTGGCACTAAACTAGTTATGAATAAATCTCCCTCTTCGGGAAAGAAACCACAGAATCCCTCACCTGCGGGGCCTAAACAAAGCCAGTCAGTGAAGGACGCCCCAGCGGAAGAAGAACAGGAGAAGACCAGACTCAAAAAACCTGAAAAGATTTTGCAGAGACAGAGAAGCAGGAGCAGCAGAAGCGTATCGATAGATGAACCCGAGTTGTTTATTCCTGATAATGCTCCTGTGATGAAGAAGGGACCTGCAGAGGGAGATCCTACACCTGCTTCCGAAAGTGACACCGCATGGGACTCGAGCAAGCAATGTGGACTGTGTA
Source organism: Clarias platycephalus (assembly GCA_030068275.1). Lineage (NCBI taxonomy): Eukaryota > Metazoa > Chordata > Actinopteri > Siluriformes > Clariidae > Clarias > Clarias platycephalus. The sequence continues at coordinate 8,515,960 of JAQQZT010000013.1, read as the reverse complement.
ATAAACCGCACAGCAACAGGTACATTGTACAGATACATACCGTCATCCTAATCTTACATTGTGTCATAGTTATTTTTTGTAACAAGCTCAGTAAATTATAGCTTCATTAATAAAATATTTCACTGAACACTTCATATACGCATTTTGGTGTTTTCGATGCTAAATGCGATGCGCTCTCCAGGACGGTGCTGTAAGTAACAGTAAGGGTATTTTCAGATTCATGGTAGGCTGCGGGCGCTGTGATGACTGGTTCCATGGCGACTGTGTTGGACTCGACCTGGCCAAAGTACAACAGATGGAAAAAGACGATCAGGAGTTTGTCTGCCTCAAATGCTGTGCGAACGAAAGTGTGAAGGGCAACAGCGAGAACTCGAACAACAATCCAGCACCAGAGCAGAAACAGGGACCCGAAGCATCAGTCACGTCTGGTGGAATCCGGCCCTTCAGGAAGGTGAGACTCCTGTTCCTGAATCTAAATCAATGATTTGTTTCACTCAGATTTTGACACCAAAAAAAAAAAAGCCCTACTGTACTACAGGGTGTGTTTTTTTTTATTATTATTTTTTTAAATATTTGTCTGGAGGCAGCATGGGAGAGCCAGTGTGGTGCAGTTAGTATCTAATAATGTACATGGATAAAATATCTGATCCCTCAGGCATTGCACACTTTCTTATTGGCATAGAATAATGTTAAATCATTAAGAGCGTAAAAACAGGTAGTTCCAGTGTGTTAAATGTCTTATATAAAGCTAGAATCAGAAAGTTAGACCACATGACCGGTGTAGATCGTCATGTGTGTGTAGTGTGCATCCATACTGCAAAGTGCAGTACAAGACCAGGATGTCTGGAAGCAAACGTGAAGGCAGCGGCGATTAAGCTGGAAGCATCAAACTAAGAAGCACCAAGCACTAACGATGGGGATAAAAGTGAAAATAATTGAGAGAATAGCGCGAGGTGAAAAGATGGCCTACATTGGTTGTTCTTTAACATGAATCGTTTAACTATCGGAACAGTTCTAAAGGAGACTGTACGGTATAACACTGTGTATAGCCTGTTGTCTTAGTATCCCAGTACCTAGACAATGTTTTTTGGACTTATGAACAAATTGGACTTAAGAACGAGCTCTCGGAACGGAATTGGTTCATATGTGGGGGACTTGATGTTTCCCACCCTGAAAATTTAGTAAAACGAAACCCCTTTCAGATCTTTAGGCTTTAGGTGCCTGAAAGTAGTACAGCCCCAGATTTGTGTTCAAGCCAGATAGCTTGCAAGTACTTTTCATAGTTGTACTGCCTCCATGTGGCATGTACTGTATGTTAGACTCTTCTTGTTTGTTTTAGATTTTTGATTACCATTTCCAAATATGTTTTATAAACACAACCCCATAATGATGGTAAGAGATTTTTTTTCTATCCAACATAGTTGTGTGCACTACACAGATCATCATTTGTACCAGAATTTGTTATTTGTTCATCTGAGTGAGTGAGTTGTGCATTTGTAATTTTCTTACTTTAAACCAGGACTCGGGAGAGAGGCGCTCATCAGCGGAGTCGGCAGTAAAATCTGGTAAGATTCTCTTTATTCCTTCGCATATGATGAAAAACATGCACGGAAAATCTTTTGAAATTTATTCAACACTTGCTTGGTCTGGTTTTCTCAGGGTCAGCTGTGAAAAAGGCTAAAATTTCTGTTCCAAGCTCAAAGAAACCATCCACCGGACAGATCAGGAGGAGTGTACGCGACTCACTAGAGGAAATTCTCCTGAAAAGGTAGATATATATATGTATAGGAACCTGGTGTGTACGGGAAATTATTACTATGATTATAGTAGTTGTTGTTATTATGATTTTGATGGTGTTTCAAAGAATGATGAACTAAATAATCGCGTTATAATGTAAATGTGACATACTCTTATTTAATCAGTTATTAATATAATTAACTCTTTTTGTTGCCTACTTGCTCAAAGGCTGAAGGAATCAGACTTGAAGATTTCAAAGGAGAAGCCAGCAGAATTGGCCAGAGGTACAGAAAAAGAGCTTTTCGCTCTCTTCCAAGGTGTCGACAGCAAGTACAAGAACAAGTACCGAAGCCTTATGTTCAATCTCAGAGACACAAAGAATAACGTAAGAGCTTCTTTCACCACCTTATGTGTTGTCGCAATAATAGATTTATAATTCTGTCCAATTAATTTTCCCCCCTCCTGATCATATTTGAAGGCTAATTTTATGCCTGACATTTGACAGTAAGTAAACACAACCTCTTCCAGGTGTTATTCAAGCGTGTTCTCAAGGGAGAGATTCCTCCTCGAGATTTAGTTCGCATGAGTGCAGAAGAACTAGCCTCCAAGGAACTGGCTGCTTGGCGACAACGGGAGAATCGACACGTAAATTAACACACAAATACAGATACATGAAAAATAAATCTGTAATATACCTTCTTGATATTTTGTTATATTGATTGTCTTCGTCAATCCTTTCTGCAGACAATTGAAATGATCGAGAAAGAACAGCGAGAAGTCGAGAGGCGACCGGTAACCAAAATTACGCATAAAGGGGAGATTGAAATCGAGAACCAAGAACCTGTAAAAGCCCCCGAGGCCTTGGTATAAAGACTGAATAAACTTCTTCTGCATGCAATATTCAAACCTCATGTCTAAGTTCTATTAAGAAATGTCTTCCTTCTTTCTTCAGCCTGATCTGGTTCCTAAAGCTGTCGAGGTGTCGGAGGAAAAAACACCAGAATCAAAGGCAGAAAGCCCCAAGAAAACGAAAGATACAACAAGCTTGCACAAGTCTCATCTTTTTGATCTTCACTGCAAAATCTGCACAGGTAACTTGTGGTTAAACCTTCAACATCGTAAATGTATTTTTTTTTTTCTCCAAACTTTTTCAAATGCTTCTCCCCCCCCCCCCTGCTCCTTCAAGGCCGAATGGCTCCACCAGTAGAGGAGGCGACCACTAAGGCTGTCAAAGTGGCCACAACGGTCATTAGAAGACAGTCCACAGTTACAGAAGGGGAGAGCCATGAACTCCTCACGCCCACATCTCCACCCATTGCTCCATCAGCACTGGTGGATGACTTGTCTTTGAGAGCAATGGAAGAAGGTCTTCTTAACTTCCCCTCCTACGAGTCAAGGTAAAATTCATGAGAGGTCAATAGAAACTTATAAGTGAAACCCATTGTTTAACAAAGTGTTTTATTCTACTATTAATTTACATAGAATATGAGAATCATGCAATCATCGGCACCAGTGATGACCTGGTTGACAATTGAACTAGGAGTAATTTTCTATGATTGGCTTGTTAGTTTACAAACAAACGTTATGAGAGTTTTATGCTAGTAGCATATGTGTGAATTAGTTAGCAGTCAAACAAACAAAAACAATATTTGGTGTATACATGTGGCCTTAAGTAAGTAATTCCCTGGGACGGGACAGAACACTGAAGGTTGTATGTTATCATGGCTTTTTATGCAAATTTATATTTGTTTCTTTTCAGGTTGGAAAGTGCGAACAATAAGGAAGACACAGTTGCGTTCCTCGCTGGTTTAAAAACCTTATGGCACGGATATATAGACATGCCCTCTGTGGCTCGGTACCTTACAAAAGCTTACCCAGTCTCTGGAATTTTGGACCATCTAACCGAGGTGGGTGTCCTTAGATGTGAAACCGGTCATTTCGGCACGTTCGTATCAAAGACAGGTTTTAATTTCCATTATGTTGATGTCACAGGATCTGCCCGACACAATCCAGGTTGGTGGAAGGATCTCCCCCCAAATGGTTTGGGACTACGTGGAGAAAATCCGTGCCTCTGGCACAAAGGTAACACTGACTTTAAAAATTTTTTTTTTATGGCTGCACGTTATTAATATGAATAATGAAACGCCACATCTTACGATCTGCTGTTGTTTCTCATCCCTCAGGAAATATGTGTAATTCGCTTCACCCCAGACACGGAGGAAGATGAGATCTCGTACACTTTGCTGTATGCCTATTTCAGCAGTCGCAGACGATACGGCGTCGTCGCCAACAATCGCAAACAAGTTAAAGATATGTATCTCATCCCCCTTGGTTCCACTGAGAAAATCCCACATCAGATTGTTCCATTTGATGGTCCAGGTAAGACCGTGATTACTTTGCACTGATGACTCTCAAACTCCTCTGATAACTACTTACTTTTTTTTTTCCGTTATCAAACAAAGGTCAGGAATTAACCCAGCTAAAACAGCATATCATTTAAAAAATGTTTGAGATCATCTTCATCCAAACCAAAGCCAATTTTGACCTGTATTTGCTCAAACTTTTCTTTTTTTTTTTCATTATAATTTCTAACAGGTTTAGAGACTAACCGACCAAATCTTCTCCTGGGATTAATCATTCGCCAAAGGCCCAAAAGGGACTTTGGTGTCCTCCTCCCAAGCGTGGCTAGTGAACCTCCAAGTTTCTTGGTGGAGAACAAACCTCAGGTAGAGCCTGTGCAGAAAGCTGCAGTGGCCCAAGATGAGGAAAGAGACTTCATAAGCAGTCTTGGACGGATACAGAAAAAGGACAGCGCAAATCCTAGCAAACCTGCAGCAACTGAATCTCAGTTAGATATCGAGGATGAGGAAAACGTCTCGTTGCGTTTCCTCCCAGGCGTGCTGACGAAGCCCAAGGCTACACCAGCAGATGATGAAGTAAAGAACACAACTAGTGTTGCACTTGGTCAGGCGTCTAGCCCTGACGCGGACACCTCAGGATGTGTCACTCCTAAAACGCCCACCACTCCCAGGTTGGAGCGGTTCATCATCAAGAAGAAAGATCCCAAATCCGTCGAGAATAAACAAGAGTCGTCTGGCTCAACTGAGGAGATCAGGAGTCCGCAAGGGAAAGAAAAAGAGCCACAGAGTGGAGTTTTATTATCCTTAAAGGATAAACCAGGGGATGTATCAACAGAGACTTTCCTAGCTAGTCTTTCCACAATTCAGCCTAAGACCGAACCTAACAGCACCGAGACGAAAATAGATATTACACCACCAAGCACACAGCCCAGTCCAGATGTAAACCCGTCTCCTGGATTTGCTTCTGTATCAGCCGCATCGAAAGATAACACTAATGATACCACTGAAGATGTTACCAAGGACAAAAATGTGGAAAGTCCAACAAAGAGTTTAAAACCGCTCACCACTGGCATTTTGAAAAAGACTGATGCGTCAGAACCTGTTGATATAAAGCAACCATCTTTAAATAAAGATGTACCACAACCAAAAGTCAGCCAGTCACCTACACCTTCAGAACAGCCATCAGTTAGCCAGTCTGCACCTTCACAACCATCATCAGCAACAGATCCTGCACTGACATTATCCGAGTTTAAAGCTGTTAAAGATATCCAGACCATCACCACTATTTCCTTGTCTGGAAAAAATGAAGGTCCCAAGCCATTGAGGCAACGTCTTCTTAGCCCCCCTCCTCCTCCTCCTTTTAATACTGCAAGTCACGTGCCGCCACCGGCTACATTCCCTCCTTATCACGCCGCACCAGCTGCCCATGCGTACCATCCCGGACCAGTGCCCACCTTCCCACCCCAATCTAACCCTGCACCGTTCATACCCATTCATCAGCAGGTGCCTCCACCCTTTAACTACCCTCCACCTCCACCTCCTCCTATGATGTTTCCCCAGAATGATCAAATGCGCGCCCCACCTTGGGCTCAGACAGTGCTTCCTCCGGCATGTTTTCCACAGGTCATCCCAGATTCGGTTTCTGGGCCTCCACCACAGTCGTTTACAGCCCCAAGGTTTCCTGATTCCTCCATGCTAAATGTGGCACCCTTGAACAAGAGTGATCCAGGTTCAGAGCTGTGGGATGGGAAGTCCAGACCCTTGGCTGATCCCTACAAAAAGGATGACCGAGACCACCTTGGAAGGTACAAGCACAAAAGCCAACACTATGAGCGAGAGAGGCACAAGGCCAGGAGTCGGAGCCGAAGTCGAAGCAAGAGCAGGAGCAGGAGTCGCAGCAGGAGTCGAAGTCCGAGCAGGCACAGACACAAAAGCAAACACTCGCGGGAGGACAGGCATGGGGAAAGGAGGAAAGAGCGACATCATAGCAGTCACCACAGGGACAGGGACAAACACAGACGAGACTCTGATCATGAAAAACATCGGAGAGACTCGAGAGACAGACACTCATGATCTTCATGCTCAACCTAGATATACCCATTCTGCTTCACCGACCAGACATGTCCTTTTTGTATTTTACTGCATAGTAAGATGTTATTTATAACATTTAAAAGCAGCTTTTTACCAGTGTAGTTTTACATTTTTAGTTATTCATGATTTCAATTTCCATTTTAAAGTTTTAACAACAGAACCAGAAATCAGTCAGAACTCAGATAGTTAAGAATCAATGCCAAGAACATAGTTATATCCACCTTTTTAAAATATCTTCATTTTCATCAATTTTCTATTTTGCATTGAATTTCAATGTGTCTGTACATTTTGGTTTATCAAACAGTAGAGAACGTGCTTTCTGCACAACATGTTTATGTACAGTTAATAGATTCTTTTTATTGTTGATTAAAAAAAGAATAAAACAAAATGTATTAAAAACTCGTGAGCAATTAATGGGAATTTGCTTTAATGCAGAGTAAAACTAATGTAGTTAAATTATAAACTTTGTACACAAGTGAAAATAAGTTCTGATTATATTTGTCACCTTTATTCAGCATGTTTTTTGGTACAAAGAATAGTACCAAATGCTTTTCAGCATGACAGTAAAAAATTTGAGGATACTGTAAGTTTGTAACATCAGATAAAGTAGAGGCTTTTAGTCGCTGTATGTTGCCTTCCATATGTGTGACAGGTTTGACTTAACCGAGGTGAAAAATGATGCTCCCAAGGATGCCCGGGATGAGCTAATTGTGCCCTGCTGGAGCAGATTTTGGCCAATGACACTGGTCACAGGAGAACTACACACCAGGTGCTCATCTTTGTAAGAGATGAAGCTATACGCCTGTCAAGAAAGCACTTGTACAATCTGAGGGCAAAAGAGCAGGTGCTGAAAGCACTTCTAGCTGTGTACAAGTTTGACGAACACAATAGTTTTAAAATATTGCCCTGAAACTTACTAAACACCACGTATGTATGACATTAGGTATTTGTGGAAGGTTTTAATCCAATAATGTAGTCATGTGACTTAGAAATAGGGAGTTTTATTTAGTTCTCTTCTATGTAACACGTATGTTTTTATTTAGTTTTATCTGCATAATGAAACAACTAGAATAAAAATAAACAATTTACAAAATAAATATTTTTTAACTCGGGACATTACAAATGAAATAATTTCGGAACCTATTTCAGAAAGCAGGTTTAACAAACCCGGAGTTTAAACCTGAACTCTGGGTCGACTAACGTTGAGCTGTCGACATTAACAATAACAATAATTAGTTCGATTAACTCTAAGTGATGTTAAACTTGATTAAAGCTTGTGCACAAGGAAATAAAAAGCCCTCATCAATGGAATGCGGATCATATGAGTCGCCATGGCAACAGGAGGAAAGAAGGGCTTGAGTCTCCTACTTCTTCCAGTTAAAAATATTAATGACATACAGAATGAGTATGTGTTTAAGGAAAAAAAAAAATCCATAACGTGAATATACTACTATAATATATCATTTAGAATTATTAATATATAATGTATAATATGTATGCAGGGGCAAGAGGCACAAAACGTGGGTGCAAATAAAGAAGTGTAAAGTATAGTAGGATCAACTATATATAAGTAAGCAATTGTGGTATTGTTAAGACTACATTACCTAATTAAACAGCATTGTGAGGCAACATTCAACATGATGCTGAGGAACCCTCATCTTTTGTTGCACTGCCCTTAGCTTTGATTGCAGCGTGGCATTGTTTATGTTTATTTTCATCATTTTTGGATGATTATGGCTTTGATTATGGCATGGTTTTGACAAGACTTAAGATGGCTGGTTCACGTGTGAAATTGATTTTTTATGCTTGCAAATTCATGCACTCACAATTATAGCCCAAATCTTGGCATTGTCTTCCTGAAATAAGTCCATGCCAACAGATGGGGAAAAAAACAATTGGTGTGATAAACTGGTTAATCAGTACATTCAGGTCATCATCTGACTTTGATGAATTTTATTGCCATATAACGTTGCTGAGCCTAGACCTGACCAACTGAAGCAACTTCAGATCATAACACTGCCTCCAGAGGCTTGTACAGTGGCCACTATGCATGATGGACGCATCACTTCCCCTCGTAACCTGATGTGCACTTTACTCTGGAATAGGATCAATCCGAGCTTATCAAACAACATGACTTTCTTCCATTGTTCCATCCAACCTGTATGGCCAAATTGAAGCCATTTTTTCATATTATACTGCCAATTGTCAATTTGAAAAGGATACCTAAATATATTTATATGTGTCTCCAATTTTGACATCCATCCTAGACAATGGGGGAAAAAAGGCCTACAAAAACAGGTGGAAAAAAATTCTGTGGAATTCATCTTTTATAAACCTTGAGGGTCTGTGACTTGAGAGCTCCAAGTCGGTACAGTAAACATTTCAGTACAAGACTCACATTTCTGACAGCCTGACAGATGGTTGCCTTGGAAATATGATGGCTGAGAAATATTTAGATAAATGATTTATTGTGCAGAAAAACCGTGGCGCTTAGACATCAGGAAATGATGCATCCCAGTAGAGACTGATCAGACGCTTGCGAATGGGATTTCTGCAAAGTACTTGTGCTTTGATATCAACTGGCTCTTAAAAAAAATGATTTTAGATGTCTGACCTTGAGTTTGCAGGAGAAACTCGGGGTTAGTTGAAGAATCTGTACAGAATGTGCTTCCATAGTAACTGAATCTGAGGTAAGCTCAGTTGGCTTCTGGCTTTTGGAAAACCAGAAAAACCTCAGAGTTTTTACTCAACCTGCAATGTAGAAGATAAGGAGAATAAACAGAGGATATAAACATAGCTTTTATGTTTGGAGTGTGTGGCCAGATTCAGAATATGATAGTGAAGTAACTCAAACCACTAGAACCATAAGTAGCATGAACCGAATGAGTGGGCTGCTGGTTCACCCATCTCGTATCAGGTTTACCTCCCCAAGGTGTAATCCCATCCATCAGTAGTTACCATATACCAGAAGTGATTTGCTTAACAATTCTCAATACAGTTATGACTCTTGAAGTTTGAGTACTGTTTAATTTTATTACACACATCTACATGCATGGCCATTTTAAAGGCATATAGTATACAACTTTTTGTTCAGGATGTTGACAGACATTTTTGGTTGGTTCCATTTGTCTTAAACCAACTGTATCATTGAGATGTTAAAAAACAAAAAAAAAAACTACAGCAACGCTCCTGGGTCTGATCCACGCCTGTTCTCCCATTTGACAAACTACCATGTCAGTGTCAGTGCTGAGAATCAGCTACGACCCAAATAATATCAGGTGGTAGATGGCGTTCTCTTTCCAGTGATGGGTGGAGAATACATTACATAAAGCGAGACATGGGCTATAGTAAGTAAATACTTGTGTATCTATAAAAATACACTTACAATATATACTATATGGCTAAAGGCATATGGACTCCTGACCATCACACCCACATGTGGGGCTTCTCCAAACTGTTTTGACAAAGTACACAAACGCATTACAGCAACATGAAACTAAGAGGCTTAAACTGGTTTCAGCATGATGATGAAATGAACTTGAGTAGACATCCATCCATCTAGGAACCTCAGTAGTCCAACTAGCGACCGTGGAGCCCAATGGTGATTACCATTGCATTTATTCCCATTTCACGGGAACGCCAATTAGCCCAACCCACCAAGCATGGGGAGAACATGCACACATACCCAACCCGTGAATCAAACCCAGACCTGAGGGGTGCAAGGTGTAAGTACTAACCACAAAGCCACCGTGCCACCTTAGTAGCCTGCACAAAGCCCTAATCTCAACCCACTCCAGGTGAACACCTTTGGGAAGACCTCCTCTTGCTACCTTAATCCACTAACGCTCTTATGGCTGAGGGGGCAAATCTCCAAACAGCTGTGTTCTAAAATCTAGTTCAAAGAAATGTAGAGGTAATAATTACAGCAAACTGGGACAATCTGGAATGGGATAAAGGGATATTCAAAGCACATGTTGGTGTGATAGTCATTTGTCCACAAACAATATTAATTTTTAATATAACAACACTATTTGTATTAATCTCATCCTTGGACAACATTAAAGCCCTGAGATGCTTTCAGAAGCTGTATCATACTTGTGTCTTGATACAAAAGAATATCTTTAATACTTCCTACAAACCCTGATGTAAAGAGCCCAGACGTAACCCACCCTACATCTCTGTTCAGTTCAAAGCCTCCGAAATAAAAAACACCCCCATAATTAATGGAAACATAGTGTTCGAACGGGTCAATATCTTCAAAAATAACCTTCTTACCATCCACATAAGCTTGTACGACAGTGTGGTTGAGAGTAATGCATACGTATATCCATTGTTCACAGCATAGAGTTGTGTTACGGGAAACGAGAGGAACTGCAATCTTCTCGCCGAGGTTGATGGCTATTTTGAGATGACCGTCCTGAAGTCCGACAGCAAGATAATCATCATCTTCACTCTCTGCCCTCCCCATCCACAAAATCATGCCATCTCTTGAGCTTGCTGAGAGATTAAATGATAACTGCGTGTGCATCAGGTTCCTTCTGCTGTATTTCGGGTCTCCGTACTTTAAATACGAGTTTCCAAGGAAGCGAATGGTTCTCAGGGACGCTCGTTGCTCGCAGTAGGTTCCGTTCCATCTGAGGCCACACATGCACGAATATGTGGCTGATGTAACGTTTGGAATGCAGAGAGAACCGTGTTGGCACAGAGCTCCTAGGCAATGAACAGAGCGCTGACAGAACGCTCCCGTCCATCCCGCAGGGCAAATGCAAACGAACGCATCATGGCTGTGTGCTTGGCAAGAACCCCCGTTCCTACACACTTTGTACCCGCACTTTGTCCCATCCCAATCCTTCACGTCGACCCCTCGTAGAGCCCCTCTCTCTGTGAGCTCAAGCTCATGGCCATTAACGATGACCTCACGAATGCTCCCGGTGAGGCTAACCGCCTCTTTCTCCACTGCATCTCTGCAAACAGAACTCATCACAGACACTCCTCCAATGAACACTTCAGTCGAGATATCAAGAGTAGTCATGCCCTTAGAGGTGTTACGATGTACACCGCGCTCATCCAAAACCAGATAGCCTCGGTTTCCGTCTCTCCCAGCTTTCACTCTATGCCACGTGCTTCCTGTGAGGTCCACTTTACTTGTCGACTGTAGAACAATTGTTGTGTCACCAAGATTGTATCGCAGCTGTAGAAACCCTCTAGACAAAGACAGACTGATGAAATCACCTTGAGAGAAGACAGAGATTATAGATTAGTTTGAGTGTGAGTGTGTGCAGTCCTACTCCAGTAACAAGAACTTCTTTTAGTTCTCAGGACCTAATAGCAAAGGTGCACAAAAAATCCTAGGCATGTTGTCCAAGACTATGTTTGACTACATACTGCACTTGTTCATTTTGTAGCGTGTCTCAGGAAACATAGTAAAGAATATCCGGTGAACTCTTTCAAGAAACACAATGTACCATGAAATTGTGAGATTGTTGACATGATAGCTCCATCTAGTTTTTATAAAACAAAAAACAATTTGCATTTTAATATCAGAGGATAGTGTATATTGTGAATCAAAGAAAATAGTTCAATTTTAACATTGTGTAAAGTAATGAAGTGTGATCATGTGATCAAGATACGAAGTGAAATGCTTATACGTCTGCCAGTGACCTAAAACGAAGAAGGATTTCTCTACAAGTGAGAGTACAATTAAACTGAAATAGAATTTTCGAATAAAATTAATATAAGGAAAAATATATTTTTCTATAGAGTTTTGGCAACTCTTAACACACATGCGCATTACTTGTGTGTTACTTTAATTTGGATTGTTTGTCAAGCATCTGTGCGTTTTGGTTCTCCATGTACAAATTGTTGAAAAACTTCCATAATGCATATGATTGAAATCACTATCATAGACATTGAAATACATTTATTAAGATATCTGCACTTTACATCAACTCTATAGTGACGTCGTATATAGATCGTATTCCAAAACACTCGTAAATCAAACCAAATTTTACCATAAGAAATGATGGAAACTCAAATTATTCGTTCCACAGCCCCAAAAAATAAATACATAAAAATAATTAATACAAAATATAACGTAAAAATAAATTAACCTGCAAAATAAATAAAATAAAAATAAATCCTGTGTAAAGGCGAGAGAGGGTGTGTGAAGGGGCACGGTGTCAAATTATGCACGCACACACACATAACGACAAAAAAAAGAGAGCGAGAGAGAAAATGGATCTTTACCCTCTAATGAGACTTTCTTTTGCTTTACATGTGCGCACACACGTGTTATAAGAAACAGTACATGCGCGCTGTACACACGTGCTTATAAACACAAAATAAAATATGTTCTACACACACACACATGGTCACAGAGTTATAGTAAACAGTACACGCACGCACTGAGACCCAGCAGGGGAGACGATTACCCACAATTCCGCAGCGCAAGAGAGAGACAAAACATTGGCTCAGTTGTGATCATGTGATGCTCAGCGTCAAAACAAGAATGATTCTCGGTGCTCCTTAAGGAAGACTTGCTCGTTTTCCAAGTCTAAATTTATTAAAAATCACTTGCTAACCGAGGTTCCACTGTAATTTCTAATCACAAATGGAAAGCTGAAGTTCATTTGAATGTTTGATTTGAATGTTTGAATAATTTAACCTAATTATGTTAACAATTTACTTAACATTAACATACCTATGTAAAAGAAATGTAACAGTAACATGTTATTTAACATGTTAACTAGTTGTTAGTCTTTCAGCTGCTCCCGTTGATTGTTTTGTTTTGTTTGTTTTTTCCTATTCGAAATAGCCCCATACTGTCGACCAATCAGACAAGCTTATCTTCGTTAACTACTGAAGCAATAAAATTTACTTTTTTCTATTTTGTGGTTTCATTTCAACAGTCTGATTACATCATTCTTTAGCAATATAATTCTATTCTGGATGGCTCCTATTTGTAAAACAATGAAAGAGTTTGTGTACCCTATCATACATTTCTATCTTTACTTCATATTAATGAGAAACAATTGTACAGTTTCATCATTTTCCATCTGTGCTCTGCATGTATCACTTCATAGGAATCCCAGAAAAACACACTGTTTTACATTTTTAGCTGTGCCCTGCTGAACAAACCGTACAGCTAATTATCAAGCCTAATTGTCTTTGTAATCATTACGCTGTTTTTTCTTTTTTTTTTACACCGAGAATGTGTAATAAGATGTAAGCTGTCTAGGACTGTCTAGGACACCAAAACGTGATTAATTATGTATTGAGTAATACGAAACTTAGAAATAAACTCACTATTAACTTGGTAAGACTCTGGAGATACTGTAGCTGGAGAGAGTTTTTTCATACCGGCTTGGTCACTCAGATACTGTGCTGTGTAGAACAGGATGCCCTCTGGTGAAATCGTCTTGAACTGCAGCAGAAGGTGTGTTCTGTGTCTCATGCGTATGAGGGGAAAAGCCATCCAGGAGGACCGACTAGCTTCAAAAAATGGATCGCTGATGGACAAAACTATAGGGATGAAAAGGGGAATAATCAGACATAAAACATTTACACAAAACCAATTTCATAAAACCAATATATATTTTTGAATGATATTTGGTATGTTATTGGTTTTGGGTTTGAGATCAAAAGATAAATATGAGATAATAGAATGGAATTTCATCTTTCCTTTTTCTATAGCTGCTCAAGTATGCCCTTAAAGTATACCTTAATGGGTTAAACAGGGTAAAACAATATGAAGACCAGAGAGCTGTCTACGGGATAAATGCAAGCCATTTGGAAGCTTAGAATGCACAATCATTGTGCATAGCTAATGCAACAACTGGAAATGTCTGAATAAAGAAAGTCAGGGAAAAAAAACAACAAAAGTTGATGGTAGAACTGTTTTGAGAACTGTGGAGAAAAATCTGAAACAGCTGTTAGTGTTACCACCAACAACCTCCACAGTGAAGGTAAAGGTATCACAAGCCACTGTTTAAGAACGACCTCCAGAGAAGAGGCCATACCACAACTCCTCTGCAGCAGGCTAGACTGGAATTAGTAAAGAAATTCATACTGAAATGAGCCACACAAGGGTAGCATCGGCCAAAGCAACGGAAAAAAAAAAAAAACAGTGAAAAGAAAGTAACAAGCTGCTTTGATGCTAAACATACTGTATAAGCTCCTTGGTCAAGCATGGTGGAGGTAGTACTATGGCTTGGTCTTGCATGGATGCTTCTGGAATGGGCTCACTAATCTTTATTGATTATTTCTCTCATGAATGTTGCATCAGAATTTACAGATGCATGCATTTATTTCATCCAGGAGAAAGTTCATCATGCAACATGATCTAAATCACATCAAAGCACCTCAACAGGGGAAAAAGGTGGAAGGTTTGCACTGATCAATCAATGAGTTGACCAATTAGGCATGGATTTCACCTTGAACAGGATACTGAAACAAATAGCAACCACCCCCCCCTTAAAATAATTACATTTTGTTGCTTTGTAGCCTGAAATGACGTGTAACGTTTTTATCCAGTTGTAGTTATTTAGTGTAAATTATAACATGCAAGTAAAAGATATAACACCAACATGAAAAAAACAGAATCACTGATTTGGAAAAGGATCACCTCCCCGCCCCCCCTCCTAAAAACGACTTGTAAACTAAATCAAGGTGAAACTAATCACCTCCTCAATGGCACCTTGCCCACTCTGAGGATTATTCTTCTCTATACCCACTGTATACAGTATGAAATATTCACTGTCTGGTTATCTCTGATTTTCCATAAGCTCCAGCTTTACAATTAATTCTCGTAATTGCCGTTCTTCTCGGTGATTGATAGGAACACTAATATCACAGTAATTAACCATTATAACAAAGATTTATTCCCCAATGTACTTCAGCAGCTAACCTTCCTGGCAGAACTCGCCACCGGTGCCCAGGGGACACCGACAGCTGTAGCCTTCAGGAAGCGGAACGCATGTAGAACCACGGGCACACGAGGGGGGCGGGACGTGTCCCAAATCACAGAAGGATACCCTCTCAGTGCAGAGAGCGCCCTTCCATCCAGACCTGCACTGGCAGCTGAAGCGTCAGGAAGAAAAAGACATTGAAAAGTGTTTAAAAAGCAATAAATTTTAATAGCAACATAATGTTAAAAAAAAAGAGAGTCAAGAGAAATCAGACATGCACAGACTCAAAAATAATACTGTAATATTTGTAGAGGTGAAATGTACAGTTTATCTAATCAATAAATGTCCTCAATATTGATGCAGCCTTTAAAACTGCATCAACTCTTGTATGTTTTATTAGGAAATCGGCAGCCAGGTTGTTTTTAACGTCTTGAAGAAAATGCCAGGGTTTTTTCTTTTCCTTTTTTTTTTTTAATACACAGACGTTGGTTGTCTTTTCTCCCAGACAGCCTCAATTATGTTGAGATCAGGGCCCTTTGGAGGCCATACCATCTGTTGCAGAACGACTTGTAGACAATTCTACTCATTCTACTGACACATAAAGTGTCTTATAGAGTAAAAAAAAGATCTAGTTTAGCGATAGTACCCAGCATTCAGTCCATACTGCTAATAACTGATATGCAATATATGCATATAATATATGGTTTTGTATTGTGCTTGAAATAAAGTCTTACTACACAGATGATCCGGAGTCGACACAAGTGCCGTTGTTGTTACAAGAAAGCTGATGACATGGAGAGATCCCACACTGACCCACACTGCGGGCGGATACTGGTTGAGTACCCGGCCTGTCCAGCGTGTGCAACTTTCCATCATGTCTGGTCCGGAATTGTACATTGAAAATGCAACCTTTCTCATACAAAACACATTACGCATCATAGATTAGATTTTCCTAGATTTTCACAAGAATGATAAAAACATGTTTCTATTGAATTGTATACAACCATACTCAGTGCTGGCCCGTCCAACAAGCAATACAGGCGGTCGTCTAGGGCCCCGCCTTACGACAAGGGCCCCGTGTACATAATTATAAGCGTTTCCTTCTCACCATAATAGGACGTGAATACATAAACATAATGTTGTACACATGGATCCATTAAACATGATACATTTCACAACAACGGTGAGTAAAAAAAAAAACCCCCACTATATTAAATAAAAAGGATAGCTCTATATAATCAATATCTAAATTGCCGTAATGATCATAGTATTCGTGCACAGAGATTCCACGATATCTCTTCAAATTGCTCACGCTTGATACAAAGTCAAAAACGTCCCATTTTAGATCTGTCCTTACCATTTATTAATGTTCTACTGCTTATTAGGACGTTGGATGACAGAAAAGGTGCTGTAAAAAAATAAAGCTCCCAATATTTTAATCTTTATGGTAATATAGATTTAACTGATTTGTGTATTGCATCTCACAACATCGTCGGTCTCGTTTTAAACGATGCAATTTTTTATCTATGCGATGCACATTGTTCTTTTCTTAATTTAAAATGACATGGCAACCAAATGGTATCTTTCTGGAGACGAAAAAAGAAAAAGGAGAAAAGTAAGCTCAAACTAAAGTTATGTTCTGCTATACATAATACATGATTTATTGCTATAGTATTCATACTTGTACTATTCATTTATATTTAATTTTATTTGTTTCATGTATATAATGTATATTTCGTTACATTTTTTTTTTTTTTTACATATATTTGCATTACAATATTTTGCACTCCTTTACTTTGCAAACTTGTTTAAATCTGATTAAATGTTTTTACATCATGTATTGTATGTTGAATATTTTATACTTAATGCACATTTATACACTTAAATATCGTGATTTTAGGTGCCCATACTTTAACTTACACCATTTAAAAGCATCTCCTTAATTTAACTGACATGAACTTGCGAATGCATGATTCATATGTGTGAGTCTTTCATACATGAATAATTTCTATCTTGTACTGTAGATTAACAGAACAGAATTGCTCAATTTCATGCGTGCCTTAACAGTATTTTTAAAATGTACACATTGCGCTACTGCGTCCCAGCCTAAGAACACGGTGACACCATCGTGCAGCAATTTAAAGATTCAGCAAATTCAGCATTCTGGGTCAGCAGCTGTTGAAGCACACAAATCTAGCTAATCAGCCATTATTCACGGTGCACCTTATGTTGTGCTAAGCTCGAATGTTGGTATACAGATAACTTTCCCTTCTAAGAGATAATACAGAACACAAACTACCTTTGGGCAAAAAAAACTAAAATGTATTGTGGTCTTCGACCTGCTCAAGTCTCTCATCCTCCTACTTACACAGAGCAGAAGAACAGAACCTAATATTATTTGTTGCTGGCTGAACTCAGTTATCTGTTTCTTTATTTCTTTAGTTTTTTGGAAAGTACATTCGCATAAAAGCTGTCATCAGGTTAATGAAGAAAAACATAATTAAAAAACAAAAACAATATACAGTACGTGGAAGTGTTTAAACTTGACTTGTGTAGGTGTGTAGGGGCAAAACACCAACCTGTTCATCTGGCCATGCGTACCAAGATCCTTCAACATCGTCACATTCGGGTGTATGACACATTAATGAGTACAGAAATAACTACATCTACAGTACCACAGTGCAATCATCATCTAAACCACAGTCTCATATATATATATATACTGTACTGTAAGTGTCTTGATATTATAAGAAAAGATACTAGCTCATTCTCAGCTATGGATGAGTGTGCTTTTTGTTCATCAGAGAATGCTACAGGGCTCTGAAGTGTCCTTTAGCCATAAATCAGTTTTTACCTTGTTAGCATCACTGCTTGCTAGTTAGCGTACTTGCTCTTTTCACATAAGACTTGGCAAGACCATCATGCTGCCTTTAGTTAATGGTTATATTTTGTATTAGTCATGTAATAACATTTTCACTTCACAGAGACTAAAGACATGGATATATACAGTACACAGCAATAGCAGTAGAACAAAAAACATTATGCCCATATTGTACAGGTTAACTTTGTGCTGCCAGGGCAGCTCTATCTCAAAGACCGTGATCTTTACAGATCACAATCAGTTTCCAGGTGAGATGATATCTTCTACACTGTTTCTAGGGGGGTTTCTGAGTTTCTGATCGGAAGATCGGCGGTTCGATCCTCAGGTTGCCATTGTTGGGCCCTTGAGCGAGGCCCTTAACCCTATCTGCTCCAGGAGCGCTGTATCATGGCATTACACTGGGATATGCGAAGAAGGAATTTCACTGTGCAGTAATGTATATGTGACAAATAAAGGTTTAACTTAACTCACGTTTCACAGCACAACGCTATAAATGACATTTTTGGAAATTTACTCAATTTGGCAAATTATTACCCACTCTCACTCACTATATCGTATAGACTATAGACTTAGGGCACAAGACAAGGGCACAAGGGTACACAATTAATGGGGTGCCAATTTATCACAGGGCACACACTTACACACACTTATTTGCACCCATCAAGCATTTTAGGAAGACCAATTAGCCTAATCAGCATGTTTCCCGGAGGAAACCGATCAAGGACGGGGAGAACAAGCAAACTCCACGCACACATACCCGAGGCGGGAATCAAACCCAGATCCTGGAGGTGCAAGGCGATAGTGCTAACCACTAAGCCCCCGTGCTGCCTCCAAATTATTATAATAATCTTATTACTTAATTGTGATACATCCTTCTGTTAGATGCTTTGAATCTACACATTTTCAGCAAACTGTGGCAGCAACAAAAATGCATTGGAGTTCTGGGGCGGGGGACAGGTAGGTTATATATATTTCATATTGGCCTCAGATTTACATTCCATACTTTTCTGAATGTATTTGCAATGCTGAAATTGAGAAATTCAGGGTCACCTGTTGTAGTACAACAAAAAACGTTCCGACAACAGCAACAGCACCGGACTCAATCTACTGTCGTACAGGAAAACCGTTCCATGTATGTGCAACCCATGCACAAATGTGCAACTATAATGATAATCTATGTAACTGGAACTACAGTTTAGGCTTTGTGTGATTTACATATCTATGATTAAATAAATAAAACCAAAATGCACATCAAAGTCACTTTTTTTTCCCCTAAGGTCCCTTTTATGTAAAATATATTCTATAAAGTGTTGCTCTTGTGTGGTGCGAGCCAGCATCAGCTCTCAGTCAGACACGTGCCTGTGAGCAGCACCTGCAGTCAGAGGCTGCTGAATTAATCATTTCTCTGCTCCCTGTGTGAAATTCACAAAACGCTGCTTTCATCCCTGAATATTCATTACCATGAACTCAGGTCTCTGTAGCAAAGCAGAGAATATTCACACTTGACAAAAGGGTATATGGTTTAAACGACTGACTGTATTTTGTGCTGGCTAGGGAGTGAGGAGTGAGAGCGACAGAGAGAGAGAGACAGAGAGAGAACGAGACCTCTGTTCACATAAACACCGTCGTTTCCTGAAACATCTACTGCGTCGGAGCATGTACCGCTGAGGATCATTACAAATAAGCTTCTCGTCCTTCATTTTCTAAATCTATTAATAGATGTCTGTGTGTCAGACCTTTGACTCCTAATTACTGTATGTATATGTGCTGATTACCTCCATGCAACACACACACACACACACATACACACACCTCACACACGAGTCCCCCCGAAGATATTGATGCCACTTTATTAGTGTTGATTGTGTTTGTTGACATTTCCTTAGGGACTGCACCTCGCTGATAACTGCCCATGGAGTGCATTAGCGGGCGAATTTACCTCTAGCTCTCACTGTTAGAGACCGGTTTAAGACAGAGGGACTTCTATTACCGGATTGCCTGGAGAAGGCGGTTGACTTATTGAGATTTGTTATCTGTAATGTGCCTTGCATGCCCAGGAAATGCATTAAGCTGCCAAGTTAGCGAGCAGATCTAAATAGGTGACAAGCATTTTATTGAAATACGGGCACCCGGTGAATAAAAGTCATTTTAATATGATGACTCACACTCTGCACTTTGCAGTGTTTCTCACTAAATAATAAATGATCGCCGGATGTGAGACTGCTTTAGGAACAAAGAGGAAAAGAAAAAAAAAGAGCTCTATGATTATGTAGGTATTATTTCTAAGCAACAAATCAAATGTATTTTTTAAAAACCTAACTGTTTGTCCAGTTTATTAGGAACACCCAGACATGGCGCAGTGGGAAAGAGGTAATCGCTGGCTCGATTCCCGGGTGATGCTGTAACCTCCCGCAGACGAGGGCCTAGAGAGAGCTGATTGGCCGAGCTCTCTCAGAGGGGAGGGATAAGAGGTACTTACTGTAGTGCTCCCACATTTATCGCGGCTCTACAGCCAACCAGGGGCGTCTGTGAGCTCATGCAAGCGGAAGGAGCGGATAGCGCTGTCCTCCGAGTGTGTTACACCGCCCCTAACAGTGCATCCCCATGCTGTCTCCAAATTATTATCATAATTTTATTACTTTTTTTATAACCAAACTATTTTTTTTTTATAATTGTGATACATCCTTATGCTAGACACTGTGAATCTAGTAGACAACTGTGGCAGCAACAAAACCGCATTTGGAGTTCTGGGGCGAGGGACAGCTAGGTTATCTTCTTTTGGATTTTTTTTATTTTCCCGATTTTCTCCATAATTTAGTCGTGTCCAATTCCTCCCTGTCACTAGGGGGCTCCCACATTAAGCTTCTACTACCACCTAGTCGGATGGGTTGCAGACTTTCACATGTTTTCCTCCGACCCATGTGAAGTCACCCACGCATCTTTTCGAACAGCTTGCTCATGCACCGTTGGTGGCAGCGTAACACACTCGGAGGACAGCGCTATCCGCTCCTTCCGTTAATTAATTAATTAATGTGGGAGCATTAAGTACCTCCCCTCTGAGAGAGCTCGGCCAATCAGCTCTCTCTAGACCTTCGGCTGTGAGAGGTTACAGAATCACCCGGGAACCGAACCAGCGATCTCCAGATGATAGGGCGAGCACTTTACCACTGCGCCACTCATTTGCAATGCCGAAATTGAAATTGAGAATTTCAGTGTCACCTATTGTAGTGTATATATATAAGGAATACCCGGACACCTGCTAATTGATGCAATTATCCATTGGGACAATCAAGTTGCGGCATAAAATATGAAGGCACAGATAGCGAAATGTAATTTTTATTCTTGTTTAACTGGCCAGGTTTGCTGAACCTGTGTCTGTGACAAAACTAGAACCTTAGGTCCATACTATCCGCCTTGTATGGTGCAATGGTGCATGCTGAGATGGTTTTCAGATCACCAGAGACTATCCTTTTTAATTTTTCAATTCTTTTTTTTTTCCTTTGTCAATTCTAGAGACTGTTGCTTGTGAAAGTCTCGAGAGAGAAAATCCCAGCAGTATCTGCAGCATTTAAACAAACTCATCTGTCACTAACAACCACTACGCAGTCAAAGTCGCTGAGATCACATTCTGATATAAACCGAAGGCCAGTTTCTGCATTTTTTTAACGCACTGAGCCACAACCACATGATTGTCTAAACGAATAATTTCATGAATGAGCAGGCATATACTGTAGATCTTTCTACTGACATTGCCAGTGAATTCTAAGATTTTTTTACATTCTAAGATTAACCAAAATACAGCACAACTGAAATTCACTCTGCTTAGCAGTCATAACCAATACACTCAAGCATTTTTACTCATCAGCCCTTCTTTTAATATCTTATTTCGTTTCAATCCTCTTTAAAACCCGTAGAAACGTAGAAGTAAATCCCTTCGTAAATTTACATAGCGCGCTATTCCATCAGGTCAATTAGGAAGCCTGCCTGGAATGCAAAACCGCTCGGTTGATATTCGGTAGCGGAAAAAAAATCCTAGGCCGGTTTCCGCAAATTGAATTCGCCCTACGAGTTGCATCGTGAAACTGAAATGAGGTTCATTACAAGTCTGTAACGTTCAATAGGATACAATGCCTTTAAGAGTTACTCTATGCAGGGCTTACTTAGGTTTAATAAACAAAGAGACACTGGAACATTAATTACTTGAATTAAGAAGAGTCCGTACGGCCAATTATCTTACCTTGAAAGCTTTTATTGTATCTGGCACCTAAAGGCAGCATCTCGGGGAGGTGCTCGCTGTAGCCACCCACGTAGAGCAGACTAGATGTGGTCAAAGTTGCCAGATTACCAGGACTCGACCCCGTCTTGTTCCGTTGCCCGTCGACCTGAACATGCACCGCTTAAAGGTTATCTGACACTGACATGTATATTTTACTGTTAGGTCAAAGCACTTTCTCAAACTGTTCACTTTTAACACTTAATGGATTTGCCGTAGACCCAGGTCGTCTCTCTGATTTCGTAGAATACAAATTGCAAATGTACTACACCAGAGCCATTAGAGCTAAAATCTGCTACATCTGATAGCTACATAATGTCTTTTAAAATGAAAAATCAATATGTAAAATGTAATGCTCGGTCTTAAATTTTAAAGAATCGTGTGAAGGAATGAGAATATGTATGTGCACCAGAGTGCTTGCATATCATCCAACTAGGAACCTCTGTAGTCCAACCATAGACGCCAATGGTTACCATTGTATTGATTCCCATTTTTACATTTCGCATTCACATGCTACCGGCAATTTGGGAACGCCAATTAGCCTAATCTGCATGTCTTTGGACTGTGGGAGGAAACCGGAGTACCAGGCATGGAGAGAACATGCAAACTCCTTGCACACAGACCCCAAGCCGGGAATTGAACCCAGACCCTGGAGGTACAAGCTGACAGTGCTAACCACTACGCCACCGCACTCTTTCAGCGCAGCGAGAAGTCACCATGGTTCAGCTGTGAACTGTATGAACATGTGCATTCCTCGTAACTAAGAAAAGCACCTTCATCCACCCGTTCCTTAGATATCGTCCGAAGTGCACAGTGTGTATTTTCGTCCTCTGGTTTAAAGGGTCACTGACGATGGTAGCCATCCCTGAACCGAGGTTGAACTTATGGATGATTCGTCTGTTTCTCACCCCCAAGGCAAAGAAGTCATCTCCAGCGATACCTTCAGGACAGATATGGAGTCACACCTCAAAGTTTTGTGCACAACTCATACAGCAAACACACCAATTTATCATACCAATTATCAGATGAATGGCTGCTGTCTTATCGTCTTTCTCTCTCTCTCTCTCTCTCCACCTCTTTTTCTCTTTCTCTCGCTCTCTCTCTTTTGTGATTTCTGTCCTCCACTGTACCATGCCATTCCCCTGACAATTGCTTCATTATTCATACAGCTGTCTTCTTCTGCTTTTCCCCTGATGCATCACCCTAAACTGTAATACCGAGAAAGCGGTGCCAAAGTACGGAAGATTCACGACCCCCTCGCGTTCCTCTTCGCCTGTCTGCCTTTTGATTAAATGGCCCGCCACTGGTGACATGTCACTCAGCAGCCAGTGTGGCTGACCTCGGGGAAAAAATTGGGAACAGCGTGACACTCGCTCGAAGCGAACTACGTCATCTCTCCGAAACGGAACTGTTCTAATTAGAGAACGGATGAGAAGAATCTTCAAGAAGAGTAGACTTCAATGGATCGTATTCGTCTTTTGAAGGAGAAGGAATCTTAATTATTAGACCTTGTTCAAAAAAAAAAAAACAAGAAAGAGGAAGAAATCTCCTCTAACGCCGGCATCAAAACTTCCTGAAATTCCCACATGCGTTACATGCGTGACAGAAATCATTTCTAAACACATGCGGATATTAATTTCCCTTGTGTGTACTATAACCTCGCTCACCGTGTCCTTTCTGTCCAGAGAAGAGAATAAGGTTATCCTTCATGGCTGTGCCGTTATTGGAAAACGTCAGTTTCAGATGGAACTCATAGAAGCAGCTCATGCTGGAAATAGGCGGGTAGGCCATGTAGGACGGGTATCCGAACTCATCGAGCCCGCTAAATCTGGGTCGTGTAATTCGGATAGCTGTGGAGAAAGTAAAAAGTAAAAAATAATAATAATTAAAAAAAACAATAATAATAAACCCAGAGTCAGAAATAATCTATATAAAATCTATTTGCTTTTACCATCAAAGACATGTAAGTGACACTTCACAGTTTAGTGCAGCCTGTAGAAGAGCCACCAGATGATGCTCTTGATCCACACACTACATTTTTAACCATGCACTTAGTTTTTTTTTTTTTTTTTTTAATCCAGTGCCACACAGGAATGGCTGTTAGTTAAAGATTGCTATGCTTTTCTCCTTACATTTGTGTTTTGCTCCTTTATAGTTGGCACGCATTTGGTTACAAGCAGATGTTTCATAACCTTTTTTTTTTTTTTTTTTTAAATAAAAAAAGTGAGGAAAACATGAACAAATGTACTATAATCCCATTTATTTACATAATTACGAATTGTCGATTGCTCCAAAATAAGAATGAGTCATTTCAGAATCGCATGCAAGCTGTCAAGTAATTTTATTTACGCCTCAACATGCATACATACTGTACAGTACAGCATATTGTTGTGTCTTCAGGTTATCTGCATTTGCCTGCAATGCCACCCATCAGCGAGTGTCTTCCTTCCTTCCTTCCTTCCTTCCTTCCTTCCTTCCTTCCTTCCTTCCTTCCATCCAGTCCCCTCCTCCCCTAATGCCTCGTGCGCACGAGACTCTGCCTAAACAGTGACTGCATGCAGGCATTCTGTTTTCCTTTCTGAATTATTTATGCTTTTGCTAATTGCACAGATAGAAGCTCATTGCTTTATATTTGCACAGTGTCTAATAATTCCCCAGGACACTATCAAGAGAAGAAGTGGATGAGGTTCTGCCATTTAAAAGAAAAAAAAAGAAAAGAAAGTAAAATCTAGTGTGTGTGTGTGTGTGTGTGTGTGGGTGTGTTGTGTGTTACGCCCCCGTTGGCTCACACACATCTGCTCATTTGTGCTTTCTTCGGCTCAAACAAGTCTTTAATGAGACCATGTGTTAAATGACCTCAGGTGAAACCCGCGTCCTGTGCCAGCATCGAAATGTGCTGAAGGACATTCGAAATTTGACATTCTTGAAGTTAAAAAAGGAAACGAGCAAAAAACAATAAGAATCCCTCAAGAAGCTTTTCACAAATCTACAGATTTACTGTACATGCTGTAAGAAAATGTCTCAAGCCAAAGTCAAACTGTCATGGTGAGACAGGGGTGGTCTTGCATTTAAAGAAAGAAAAAAAAAGACAAAAGGGGAAAAAAAGAGAAAGCCGGCCTTCACAAGGAAATCTCGCAAGAATTAAACAAGAACAGTGTCATAATTATGGTGTGATTTACAGCAAATTAAGCAGTTGGGAAAAGCTTTGGCTGGTGCATGCATTACTGGCAATTAGCATCAGTTCTTTTATGTATCAAACTGGTGGAGGAGACTCAGCGCATATATTAACCAGACTGTGGGACTGAACAGTTGCTACAGAGGTAACTGGAGTTATATAAGATAGACACATTTCAGTTTATGCTTGTTCATGAATATGAGTCACCCCACACAGCATTTCAGCGGGGCACGGTATTGTATGCTGAGGACTTTCCAACTTTCCCATCGAAACGATTTCTAGGTAAAATATACTCACTATGTTTTGGAAGAATATGTTCAATTATCTATAATATATACTTTCCTTGCAAAACATGTTAACTAGAATGAAAATAGTCTAATCAAGTGAGCTATGATGAAGTGAACTCCACCT
Organism: Clarias platycephalus; assembly: GCA_030068275.1. Lineage (NCBI taxonomy): Eukaryota > Metazoa > Chordata > Actinopteri > Siluriformes > Clariidae > Clarias > Clarias platycephalus. The sequence goes on along the minus strand of JAQQZT010000013.1, from coordinate 8,490,126 downwards.
CGATTATCAGTAAGTCGATTAATAAGGCTTAAATTATAAGACACGATCCTTTGTTGAACTTGGTCTGCCTTTTGGATGAAGTCCTTCCATGCACCATCTGGCGGATATTCTGTGGAGCACAACAAATGTATTTACATATTAAAATGTGGTTTGCGCTATATGGCGGCACTCCGCGGGACGAATCGCGCCCTTCCGCTGGAAAAGATGTGCATTCTTAATGGCCACATCTGTATGATGGAAGGTTTTTTTCAGCTCGCTTGCTCCATGGTTCCAAAGGTGATAAGTAGACCTTACTCATTACCCTGAACATTACCTATAAGCTGATGCTGTATAAGTACTTTGGGATATATTGAATACTCAGTACTATAGTATATTCTAATAATACTGAGTATATTGTAATGAATTCAGGTGTTTCAATCAATCAGGCTCCTTATCCCCAGTAGACATCTTGGACAATGCTATTCTTCCAACTTTGTGGCAACAGTTTGGGGAAGTTCCTATTCTATTCCAACATGACTGCGCCCCAGTGCACAAAGCACGGACTATAAAGACACGGTTTGATGAATTCGGTTCGGGTGATGAGTTCCTAGATCTCATCCCCCATTGAGCTCCTTTGGGATGAACCGGAATGGAGATTGCGAGCCTTCTCGTCCAACATCCTCATACTGTAAATGCTCTACAGAATGAATGGGCACGGATTCCCACAGAAACACTCCAAAATCGTGTGGACAAGAAGAGTGGAATCTGTTATAGCTGCAAAAGTGGGGCCAACTCCATATTGAATTATAATGTCGTTGCAGGGTCCATATAATATATATGTATATATGTATATATATATATACTGTAATATATATATATAGTGTCTCTGTCGTCTCAGGCATTGCTGCTGTTAGGCATCGTTATAAAGTGTAGAGTTTCAGCAAAGAAACTGCTCTAAGTTTGAGTAGGTATAGAATTTAAATGATTTAACATTTGCATAGTGTCTTTAAACGGGTTTGCCGTTTTTCAAGATTAAGTGCATTTTATTGTTTGGTAAAAAAAGAAACGAATCTAACAAGGTTAAATATTTCGTTTACGGATCAAATTATTTGAAATGCACGTATTACAGGGGAACGCATACTCAAGAATACTTGAGATTCTTGTCTGAACTGTTTTACACCAATAATTTAATATACATAATACACAAACTAAGTAAAAGAGCCTTGGTTAGCATGCATACTGATTACTTTGTCCCTATGCAAATGTTTTATCAAGCATACAAAAAATTTATACATAAACCAAATCCTGCAGCTGTAGTGTTGTTCACACAGCAGTAGAGCATATGATCACCCCACAGTACACTGCCACAGACACAGGTACGTTTCTCTTCATGAGGATGCTGGTAACAAGTGAAAGTGACTGGGCCGATGAGGAAGTAAGAGCCTATTAAAATTCTGCTCATGCTCTGTGAGCGACACACCGCCAGTTTATTCCAGCTCCCTGAGAAGAAGAAAAAAAAAGTGGTCTCCATGCCAGTTTTACCACATTTCTTCTTCTTTCAGAAAGAATTCTTATGAGCTTATTTTTTTAAAAATACCAGAGTGTTCTTCAGTGTGGGGGAAAATGTCCTGCAGCCTACGCAGTGTTTAGTCAAAGCAGATGTGCATTTTCTTAGGATGCTTTCGCTACATGATTATACTGTACTTCATGAGCCAAGCAGTACCATCAGGTACACTAAGCTGGTTTTACTATGACAAAAAAAAAAAAAAATCATAGATATCCTTTTAAATGTTAAAAAAAAGGGATCTGGAACCTTACCTTTTGATATTTTGGATAAGCAAATGGACCTCTGTGTATGTGGATTGGGCTGCTTTTTTTCAGATTGACCTAAGAAGAACCTGGACAGATGTTGCATGATTGCAGACAGCATCCAGCCAGGAAAGCTTTGGACAGATACAACTGTTTTGGCACGTGTTATTGGATTAACTGTTTTCTTTTTTTTTTGTTGTGAAAGCGATATTTTTTGCCAGTGAATCTGGGTTTTGGGAATTGCTTAACCTACAGGATACATGACTTATCCTGGCTGGCAATTTGTAGACCTTTAAACTGGAAGGACAAGTTTATTAAAAGGTCACATGCACAGAGGGCATATGACCCCAGAGGATACGGTGCAGTAAAGATGACCTTTACAGCTAGCCACTGTAATGTTAACAAATAGTGACCTACACCATGATGTCCTGTCTTAACATACTATTCTTACCTATTTTTAGTGCAGCTCGGTCAATAACTGCTACTGTATGTATTTATGATTTACTAAGATAAACACGGTGTGTGTGTGTGTAAATATATATATATA
>JAQQZT010000013.1:8460931-8472174 GCA_030068275.1 Clarias platycephalus | reverse complement strand
CTGGCTAAGGCTTTTGTGGCAAATCTCCGCGGACATGCATTAAATTATACTTACTTATACTTATACTTATACTTATACTTATAGGATATAAGATAGCCAGTCATTTTATATGTGATTTTGTACCGTTATCCATTGAAGAGCAAAACCCCCATAAAGCAGAATTTCTTTAGATGGAGGGGTTCAAATCTCATCTCTAATCTGTGTCTACAGAGTTTCCTTTTTCCTCCACATGCTTTGTGGGTTTCTCCATGTACCCCTGGTTCCTCTACAGTCCAAAGCCATGCACTGTTATCTGATTGTTGGTTGGCCATAGTGTTTGATTGTGTGTTGGATTGTGTGTGCACCTTGTCTTGTCCCTTAACCTCCCTGGGGTAGTTCACTGCAACCCTATAAATGAATGAATTAATAAAAACAAGTACTGATGACTGATGTAAAGACATGAGGATGGGGTGTAGACAAACTAGGAAACGAAAGTGTTAATTATTGCTGACGGCTGATAAGATATATATGGAGTGGATGCAGAGAACTACTTAACATATTATTTACATGTATGTCAAGAATTAATATTTTTTAAATGGATAAATTAAAAGAGAGTTGAAAGTGTAGTAGATGAGTGCTTGGTGATCATTTAAACTATGTATTTAGGGGCGGTTGGTGGCTCAGTGTGTTAAGGTTCTGAGTTACTGATCAGAAGGTTGATGCTGTTGGGCCCCTGAGCAAGGCCCTTAACCCTGTCTGCTCCATGGGGTGCTGTATAATGGCTGACCAAAGCCTACTAACAAAAAGCTGTGATGCTGCGAAGAATAAAGTATTTCACTCTGCAGTAATGTATTATAAATTAACGGATTTATGTTGTGATTTTACAAACTAAAAGCATCTAAAATATATAAAATAAAATGCTAAATTTTATGACGTGCTTGATCATGTGCTATTCTATATTTGCTATTGTATTTGTTGTGTGATGAGTCCAAATTGCTTTGCACTTAAAACAGCCTCGACCATTCATTGGCATGAACTTCACAAGATGTTAGAAATATCCTTTTGAAATGCTGGCCCATGCTGAAGGACTTCATGCTGTGAATCTCACAGACCACATTCCTATAGATGTTCTATAGGACCATCACAGATGGCCACTGAGGAAGACGGAACTCATTGTCATGTTCATTAAACCAGCTTGAGATGATGATTTATTATTTTCTTTGTAACATGCTGCATTATGATGCTGGAAGTAGCCATTAGAAGATGGGTAAATGGTGGCCACTGATGCGCATGGTTAGCATCAATACTCAAATACGCTGGGATATTCCGCTTGAATCAGTCTGTCTGGCCATTCTCCCTTGACCTCTCTTATCAACAAGGCATTTCCATCTGCAGACCTGTCGCTCACTGGATGTTTTTTCTCGAACACTATTCTAAGTAAACACTACAGAATGTGGTGTGTGTGAAAATCCCAGGAGATCAGCAATTATAAAAATACTCAAACCAGCCCATCTGGCAGCAACATTCTTGCCACAGGCCAAAATCAAATGGTTTCAGATTTTTTTTTTATTCCCCATTCTGTGACGGTTGACGTGAACATTACCCGACGCTGCCAGCCCGTATCTGGATTATTTTACGCGCTGCTGAGACATCATTGGCTGATTAGACGGCTGCATGAATAACTAGGTGTGCAGGTGTTCCTAATAAAGTGCTCAGCGAGTGTACAGTATGTTGGCAATATACATAACTACTATTAGAGTTCACTTTCAGGCTTTTATTATTTCCGTGCTTTGCTTTTTGCATTAGAAGGTTCTGTTTTTCATTTTTTAATTGCGTATTGCTTTTATGGTATCCTGTTTGAACTTGTTTGCTTTGATGTCCATTTAAAGTCTCTTAGGAGTTCCTACATAATGAATGATGCTGCTTATGGCAGCCACGAGGGCAGGGTGAAAGCAAATTTGTGGCTGAGGCTAAAAATGAATACAATAAGTGGCAGAGAAATCCATAGCGTCACTGTCTTAGAAGATCCATAATGCTAGTCTATGTACAACTAATAATGTAGAGTGAACATACATACAGGCATGACACGGGATCAGGCTGAGGCGAAGATCAATATCTGCATTAAATAAATTCAATCTCTTGGTAGCTACCTGATAGCAAGTGTTTCTATACAACTTGGACCAGTTTTTTTTTTTTTTGCCCGTGCATGGACACACATATATAGATATTTTTTTATTTTCATGCATTTCAGGGACACTGTTATGTTGCTTATTTGGACACATTTACATTTTTATTACATGCTACTCCAATACATTTTGCCCTTATCTTGCCAAGGACATGGCTGACTTACGACTAACAGACTGCCGGCTTTGGCACAAACCTGCACTTGGTTCCCTGTTCTGTTCATTTGGCCAAAGAATTTAGGGCTGTATCTGACAGTGAAGATGACTGATGTGTTACTCTATAAGGAGGAGTTGAGTGGATAATGTACAGCTGTTCACATTTGGCCTCTCTTCCACTTTTCTCTTAACCAGCCAAAGGATCTGTCTTAGCATCGTCTCACGCAAAGACGTCGGGTCCATGAATCAATGCCAGGCTTGTATGTTGGTGGGAGGCTTTTTTTTTTTTTTTTTTTTTTTTTAAAGGGGCAGCAATAAAAATGTCATCTTTCAGCGATACTGCAGAGCATGGATGACTGTGAAAGGTTTTAGTACTTGTGTGCGTGTGTGTGTGTGTGTGGGTGGGTGTGTTGGGTGGGCGGATGGCTGTTATGTTGGGCTATAGGGGCATAACAACAACAATGCCACTGTAAGTGTGAGACACAAATGAGCATGGGGTGTCTAGAAGGAGGTACAGGAGATAAGGGCAAAAAAAAAAAAAAAAAAAGGGGTGGGGGAGTGGAGAGTATTTGCAAACCATCTGTTGAAAAATGGCAGGCTGCAAACATCAGCTGTGAGCTTGGAGGAAAATTGTTCCTCCTACTCACTGGTGGGTTGGAGCTATTTGGATTACAGTTAGGGCAGCAGAAAGCAAAGGCAGTTATCTGCTGTCAAAAATAAGCCCTACAGCTAGTTTTCTGCTTTTAAAGCCAATGCGTCTTGTGTCTTAACGTCTTAATGTCTTCAAGCTGTGTTACCGAGGGTGACGTACACACGAGTCAAAGTACAAACCCTCTGCTTTGGCTGATTTTGAATGGAGAATGGAGAGAAGAATGGATAGTGCCGCAAGGATGTTGTCGTAATTTCATGCAGGGAATCCAGGTTGCAATTTGAACAGCGCGCAGACATGGGATCAAAAGAAAGTATCAAGAAAATTGTTGGTACATTAAAAAAAAAAAATCTACTTCTAGGATGCTGGGAAAAATGGGGGAGTGAGTGGGATGTAAATTAGACTATTTAAATGCAAACCCAGAAGGCCAGACTTCTCCCATTGGGTTTGACCCTCTTTTTTTTTTCCAAGTGCGCTATTAGATGTACTGCTAGAACGCAACAAACAAGCTATGTTTTGTTGGCTTTGGAGAAAAAAAAAAATCTCTTTAAGGCAATGTTAAACCAACGGTAAAAGGATTCACTGTAATAGACTTCACTTCGTCAAACCGTCCATGAAAACTAAACTCTCCAATAAGTAGAGCGCTACAAGTTTAAGCCGGGCTACAAGTTCAGATCAGAACAGTTTGAACAGCAATGAAGTTTCACCAGTAAACCGTAAATAAGTACATGCTGTCAAAAAAAAACAAAAAAACACTTTGAACAGGCCATAATTCAGGCAAAAAGCACATCAGTCTAGATGAGCTTTTGAAAGCCTCAAGGGTTTAAAAAGAGAGAGCATCCTCTATAGTAATTATACTGTTAATGTCAGTTTGAACTGAATTATATTGAATCTAATCATAGTTTTTAATCATCTATTTTCGTCTGTGTAATGTAGAATGGTCTGGTACTGGTGCAAAACCCACCAAATTATATCAATTTTTTATATCAAGCAAAAATCTGATAATGTGATCATCAAAAGAGAATTGCTTTTAACAAAAGTGAACAGAATTATAAGTATTCACAGGAGGAAAAAAACAAAAGACGGCCACAATCAAATGATTGCTCGAGGTTAACGCGGTCACACATCCACACCTTTGTTAGCATACATCAGTAATGCAATCAAGTCTGTGATTACAGTCATTTTCAACTCAAGCACGTGCCTGCCTGCTAACATCGCGCGCGCACACACAGTTTCGTTATCCCAGAGACGGTACATGGACATTAGTCATTCTACAGAAATAGCTAACTACCAGCATTAGAATTTGAAAGTAATTATTGGGAATAGTGAAAGCAGAGAAATAATGTACTGTCGTGTCTCCAAAAAAAAAAAAGAAAAGATGTTTCCAAAGTCAGCTATTAGATGAAGCTACGTCCCTTAAATTTACTCTCTTTAGCCGTAATGCTATGCCAATATGTTGGCTGATGAGCAAGCACTATTTGCAGCATCATTTGATCAGGGACGTGCTACTGAATATCTTGTACCATATTTAAGCAAACTTTTCATACATGTTCAGCACAAACAATGAATTGAACTCGACAATAAAAAAGAAAATCCACAATACTATCCTCATCTAACTCAACAGTGCAGAGCTAGGAGCTACACCTTTCTCATCCTCAGGACCACCTGACAGCTTTGGATCCCTTATCAATTAATTAGCAAAAGAGTAAAAGATGCCGGCGTGTGAGATGGAACCACTGTTTAGGAATATAGCGAAAGCAGCACTGTTTAATGTCTTTAACAAGGGCTTGGGGACTATTTGAAGGACCAGATGAAGAAGAGCGCTTGCTTACCTGATGCAGGTGCCACCATTCCGGCATGGTTGGTGCTGACACACTGGTGTATCACAGTTGTGGATGTTTTGGCCTTGATTAGCCTCTTCCATTATACTCATTTCCCTAGAGTTCAACTGAAGCTCCATAATGCAGCCCACAAAACCAGAGGTGTTGCCTATTTTGCCATGATGCTTAGAAGGAAATGGAACAGCACCAAGGAAAGTGGATCCAAACACAACCTGATTATAAAAATCAATCAAACAAACAAATATCATATCGCAGAATATATATTTTTTCCAAAAGAATAAAATAAATAAATAGAACCGTGACACAATTTTGGATTAATCAGTTGACATTATTTGTACCCAAGTGTACCAAGAAATTAGGACCAAACACATATTCCCTGAAGTGCTTAGCTTAAAATAATACACAGCTAATTAACTTTAATCGAAAGCATTTACAAGATTAAATGTACAGCCAACTTACGGATCTCTTTAGTGATTATACATTTTGGAAATTAAATACATTTTATTCTCCGGAGCATTATAAAAGCACCATTAAAGCCAAGATAACAGCACGTATATTGATATGAATCTCAGTATAATTATGGCCGTGCCTTAGAACAGTCAGTTTTCTCCTTTCAAAAACAGGAAACCAGGCAATCAACCAAATGTCGACACTCTGAAACTTGTGCTTTTATTAGACGAGAATTAATAACACTATTGAGGATGCACAAGCTCTAACCTCAGCAGCAACTTCATTAGGTACACATAGCTAGCACTGGGTTGGACTCCCTGTTGCCTTCAGAACTTAATTATTCATGGCATATATTCAAGAAGGTGCTGGAAACATTCCTTAGAGATTTTTGGTCCATATTGACATGATAGCACGATGCAGTTGCTGCAGATTTGCCAGCTGCACATCTACGATGCAAATCTGCCTTCACATCCCAAAGGTGCTCTATTGAATTTAGATCTGGTGACAGCGGAGGCCATTTGAGTACAGTGAGCTCATTGTTAAGTTCAAGAAACTAGTTTGAGATTCTTTCATCTTACATGTGACATAATGCATTATCCTTTGATCATAATGGATTATTGACATGATCGGCAACAACACTCAGGTAGGCAGTGGTATTTAAACAATGTTCAGTTGGTACTAAGGGGCGCAAAGTGTGCCAAAAAATATCCCCCATACCATTACACCAGCAGCCTGAACCATTGACATAAGGCAGAATAAATCCATGCTTTTTCTACCAAATTCTGACCTAAAGTTGCAGCAAATCAAGATTCATCAGACCAGGAAATGTTTCTCCAATCTTCTATTGTTCAATTTTGGTCGAATGGTAGCTTCAGTTTCCAGTCCTAAGCCGACAGGTGTGGCACCCGGTGTGGTCGTCTGCTGCTGTAGACCATCTGCTAGAAGGTTCAATGTGTTGTGCGTTCAGAGATGCTCTTCGGGGTACCTTGTTTGTAAAAGGATGTTATTTGTGTGGGAATCCCAGTAGATCAGCAGTTTTAGAAATACTCAAACCAGCCTGTCTGGCACCAACAACCATGTCATGTTCAAAGTCATTCAAGTCACTTTTCTTCCCCATTCTGATGCTTGGTTGAACTTCAGCAGATCATCTTGCTACATGCATTACATTATATATGTATGGTAATTACAGTATGAATATATGGAAAGATAAGCATTCATGGCTTACCAGATATCTTCGATTTTAATTGCTTTAAGAAAAAAAAACTTAATTATATGATAATTATGAGAGCCAAAACCTGTTGAGATATCCATATTTTACAGATTAACATTCACAAAAACGGCCAACATTCTCATTTTGTTGATACCAGATAACACAACCAAAAATAAATCCCTTCTATAACTGTGCGGAATAAGGTCAAAAGTGCAATTGAATGACAGGAAATGGGTTTCAGTTAACATTAAGTCCATTTTGTTGAATTTACCAACTGTTCACAGATGGGAATTTGAGTACAAAACTGTTTTGCTCTTAAAATATTTACTCGTTGGCTAAAGTGGTTAGCACAGTCGCCTTGCACTTCCGGGGTCTGGGTTCGACTCCTGCCTCGGGGTCTGTGTGCATGGAGTTTGCATGTTTTCCCTGTGCTTAACGGGTTTCCACCAAGTATTTCCTCCGGGTTTCCTCCCACAGTCCAAAATCAGGCAAATTAGGCTAAACGGCGTTCCCAAAAATTGCCCTTCTATGGATTGGCATCCCGTCCCTGCCTCCTGCATCCCTGTGTACAGTGAATCTTATATATACAGTAGTGAGGGATATTTATTCCTGTTGAGTGGAACTGGTACCTATCCAGGGAATGGTGCATGAAATGGGAAAATTATTAAAATATTTACAATACGAGACACCAGTCTATCACAGGGCACCATTCACACAACATTTATACACTCCTAGGTGTCGTTTATCTCAAGTTAAGTTAGTTAAGCCTTTTTGTTCGTCACATATATATTATTGCACAGTGAAATTCTTTCTTCGCATACAGTATATCCCAGCATAACTGGGGTCAGAACACAAGGTCAGCCATGATACACCACCCCAGGAGCAGACAGGGTTAAGGGCCTTGTTCAAGGGCCCAACAACGACAACACGTCGGAGCTGGGGCTTAAATTGCTGACCTTCCGATGAGTAACTCAATGCTTAGCCAACTGCTTAGAGAAAAGATGCACAGAAACTTCATACAGAGAAACATTCAAACACAGGACTGAACCTGGGACCCTGGAGCTATAAAGGCAAGAGCTCTACTCTCTGCACCATGGTAAAGAAAAGAGCAGAAATCCCTACAGATTTCAGCTTTAGCTAAGGAAATCATTGCTCCAAACAGAAAACGAACATCTCCACTCTTTCAGTCTGTACAGTGACACATGGGGAGGCATTTCTGCTTAACAACCGTAGGGTGCTAGGTTTGATTCTTAGCTTGGATTTCTCTCTGTGAATGTTCTTGCTGTGTTTATGTTGGTTCTCCCAAAAACATGTTATCTACTGTGCCTCTTACAAAGACTGCATGAGTTGGTCATAGTTCGCTGCAAACACAATTTTAATTGATACTGTTTTTTTTTTATTTTTTAGGATTTTTCATTTTTTTCACAGTGCAGTCGTGCCGGTTGTAAACATATGAAGAATCATTTAAATAGTAATTACTCAAGAAGATTTTCACCGAGCGACTACTTAAGACTTTTATTAAAGTGAATTATTACTACAGTAGCAGTACTTTTACTGAAGTCAATGTGTGGTGTATAAATTTCCCCTAAGGCACGACAAATGAAACTAATTTTACTGGCTGCACATACAATATGATATGTATAATTTTTATGCAGTTCAAAGAATTGTAATAAATAGTGTTCAAATTGAATACATTATTAAAAAAAACTATTGTATAATGAAAATATGATCATTTTTAATGAAATATTTCAGTTACAGTGCCGTAGTCGGGGATGTTCAACATTGTTGCTGTTTGGGAAAATAACCTACAGTACTTTGATAAAGTTGAACAGGTATGTTTTAAGGGAAGACCACATTCAGGAAAGAACCGAAGCCAAACTTGAGAATCTGTTTTTAGGTGCATTATTGCATTATTTTCCATCTTTTCAACTGTCATCTGAAGACATGCAGTAGCTTAATCATTTGCTGAGCACAGAAGATTTGGCTGCTGAAATTTACTCAAGGGGAAGCAATATCCTTACCAAATTAAATAAGTATACAATTCAACAGGCGCATTCGACTGAGTCAGCACAACGCTACTCGGATTCTTCCTCTGAAAGCTAAAAAAAAAAGTCAGTATAGCACTATTTGTTTTCCCACTCTTAATGAAAGGACCAATAAGTGGTCCTTTTTTGATTAAAGTTTAGTCCGGTACATCTCCTGTTTTGGTTTGATATCAACTGATGAAATAGAGTAGAAATCAACGGCAACAACAAAGTCTGCATGTCATTATTGTACAGCTTAAAAATACCAATATGCAATATCTGAGCCTGGTTTATATCTTTAATACATCTGTCATTGTTGTGTATAATATGAGTGACAATGTCATTTATAGCATCACAGTGCTGATCTCTCGAATCTAACAGATTATCCAATTTTATATAACAGCAGCCCTGACAATGGTGCTGCCTGTAATTTAAACAATATATATAATTTCTATAGAAACCACTAATAAACATATGTATACAGCTTATAAGCATTGTGAAAGTGTGCCCAGTATGGTCTGCCCAGTATGGATAGCAGCTGCCTGTCAAAACCAGTCACTTTCAGCAAGAAAATGCACCCGTGTCATTTTAAACAGATGTCTCCTTAGTCATTCCGAACTGCCTCTGTACCATCGATCTTTCATTACTGCAAGCTGGCATGAGCATGAGATCCATCCAATATGCTGATGTTCATCACTCACCTCTCTGCTTCTAAAACAAGCCTGAATCCCCCTCTAACTTAGGGGCAGTGGAGGAGCAGAAGGTCGCCGGTTCGAGCCCCAGCTCTGCCAGCTTGCCGCTGTTGGGCCCTTAAGCAAGGCCATTAACCCTGTCTGCTCCAGGGTGGAGTAAATGGCTGAACTTGCATTCTGACCCCTGCCTACTAACAAGAAGCTGGGATATGCGAAGAATAAAGAATTTCACCGTGCAATAATGTACCGATGAACAAAGGCTGAACATAAAGGCTGAACTTACCCCTGAACAAGGGCACTACTTGGTGTGTGAAACAAGGGATTCTAACTTGCACCCTACATGATGCACTAGCTTTCCATTTTACACTATTGAGATTCAACCCCAGCACATTTTTCCCTGGAAAGATTGTAGTTGGTTAGATGAGGCTATTTTAAAGCATAATAAGCAGAGACATAAAGAGAAACATTAATTTTACAGGAGTGTGTACCACCACTGGATTATTCTCCTTGCCTTTGGCTACATAGTAAAAATTTTAAACTACTTTCACCGAGCTTATATCTCTATTTTTTCTGAATAATTAAAAAAATTAAAATGAATAAAAAATAAAAAAAAAAAGAAAGGAAATGTATAATAATTTCCATGGTGAATATGTTCTGTTAATAATAAGTTTACTGGTTTTATCAGGTTTACTCTGAATTGTCTGAATTATTAAAGTTGTCTACAACAGGAAATTTTACAGAATAAAGAAATGAGCTATAAAACCAGTTAAAAGCATGACGTCATGTCATTTAAAAGTAGTAATAATAATATTTAAAAAAAACATGCTATAGGAAAAGAGGTAAATAATTACTTTGTATCCTAGAGAATAATACACTTCTGAGTGACATGTCTATAAGCACCATCATAAATTTAATATAATACCATTCATATATCATATATCATAAAATATACCATCATGTAATTTTTATGTATTTTTCCATTTAAGAAAAAGTAAAAAAGGCTCTGTAAGGGGGCGATCAGATGTGTCTCTACCATCTGCCATCACACTGTATTATTCATCAAAATGCAAGATGCATGGGTTTGACCTGTTTGATATAGAGTAGATAATCAATTAAACAACAAGGGAACCAACTAATATGTTATCTGTGTGAATACAGTTTACAATGTATTTGGTCGAGTTTGAGGTACAGTAACATGCAGGCTTTGTTCCATCGCAATCGGCTTACACATCATTTTATAACTTATAGTAAAAACATGGTGATCTACTTCGCCTTTTATCCCCGGCTCAAATCGTGACTAGGTGATGATCCCAACCCAACAGACGCCCTCACAAGAACTGCAAAAGGCTTAGTGCTTAAATATCCAACGAAGTTCATTTGAAATCAGTGATAGTATTGGATTTACCTCAGATGGGAGTTCAGAAACATATTTCTGTGATCGATTAGCAGTTCCATTAGCCACAGCTATTTCAATCATGCATAACCCTCCATCTCCGCTGACAGGCAACCGATATCTGAGAGAATGAAAGTGAGAAGAAGAAAAAAAAGGGGGGGGGGACGACAAAGTGAGAGATATGGAAATGAAATCAGAATATATATATGATTGTATGAGTGAGTGAGAAGAAGAGTGACAGCAAGAGGGAGCACAAAAGAGTGAGATTGTGAGAGGAGGTGTAAAAGGGAGGGAAATCTCATTAGGACATGCGGCATTCACAATAAATCCATTTAAGCATGAAAACGATGCAGACTTGGCCAGGGGAGTGTGGCCTGGTAATGGGGCCGGTGTGACTTGCTGACTCTCGCCGCTTCAAAACCTTTCCGTCACACTGCATCAACTCTGCATCAGAGTCAAATCATCCTCAATTACTCTTTCCCTTCCATCACCATTACCACAGAACAGCAGCATGCGCTTTATGAATTCATGCATGCGTGTATACTGTAGAAATATATATATATACTGTGTGTGTGTAGATATACACTCTCACACACACTCTCACACACACACACACACACACACACACACACACACACACACACACACACACACACACACACACAC
>JAQQZT010000013.1:8410849-8423594 GCA_030068275.1 Clarias platycephalus | reverse complement strand
TTATTATTATTATTATTATTCTATATGTGATTGATTAATTGACTGATTATTATTATTTTTCAACATTTATGAAACATAATTATGAACAATTTGAGTTATGATTGGAACAAATCTGCCACTATAGATGAGACATTTTAATACTCCATTGCAAAATTAAGCATGTACTGGCAGCAGATTATTCATTCACAAATTCATTCAACAAGGTCATATTAAATTTCAATTTTTCATATTTACCTCATCATAAGAAAACATCAGGAGGACTGGAGTGCAAAATTAAATCCTATGATGACAGCAATGACAGAAACTGAAGGAGAAATAATAAAATGACAAACAGCAAATTTCTTTCTTTTTTTTTCTTCCTCAAGACCTCTATCAGTAGAGGAAATTCATGGGCTCTCTGACAGCTAGTGACACGAGATAAACACTGTCAGATTTGTCCGATGTGGCCAGTGGCAGCTGAGGTGCGCTCACATAGCCAATCTGACAGGGTGGAGGCAAAAAAATGAATTTGCTAACTTGACATCAAGACCAATCTCATTCTGATAATACAGGCTAAGCCCCACCCATCTGCCATCTCTGTCACAAATTTATAGATTCAGCTCATCTGGCTAACAGGTTATTTAACTGTCAAGCTACAGCTAGAGGAGTTATTACTAATGATTGCTATAAGATGCGTTTTACTCAATTTAACAAAATGCTGAGGGCATTTCAAAAGCAAATGTGAAGATCTGCACAATATGCTAGTTAAATGCAAATGACTGTATTTTACATCACATCCCTTAGTAAAACAGACGCGTGAAACATCTGTATTTTAAAAAGAAAGCTTTCCAACAAAAGGAAATAAATACAGTGACAACTACAGTGAGAAATGCTTTTTCCAGTCTGTTTCTTACATTGGCTTTACAACCTTTATAGGGCATTGACTTCCTCCGTCAATATATTGAATGACATGAGCGTCCTGGTTGTTAGACAACAGGGCAGTTAGAGATCTGACACGTGTTTCATCAAGTACTGAATACTAATTTACTTTCTGTTATTGACTTTTATTAGACACACACCAATCAGCCATAACATTAAAACCACTGACAGGTGACGGGAATAACATTGACTTTCTCATTACGGGGGCACCCATCACGGAGTGAGATATAAAAGGAAGCAGGTGAACAATCAGGTCAGAGTTAATGTGTTGGAAGTAAAAAAGAAATGGACAGGCATAAGAAGCTGAAGGACTTTCAACAAGGGCACATATTGTGTGGCCTAAATGACTAAGTAAAAAGATCTTCAAGAATGAGGTTATATGGGATGTTCTCGATATATACAATGGTTAGTACCTAAAAAAATTATAATAAACCATGGTATATATCGAAAACACCCCACAAGACCTGGCATTTTGGAGATGTCTTTATGGAGAGTCTGGAGTGGCCAAAGATCACTGATGTATGTGAGGAGTGAAGGCTGGAAAGTAAATGCTGGCTATGATAGAAAGCCGTCATAACCCATGATGCACTGCAGCTTGCTATGTATGGGCTGAAGAGTGACTCCCTCAGAAGAACAACTCACGTTGACCCGTGTCCACCCCCAAAAGTGCTTAGAATGGGAATGTGGGCATTAGAACTGGACCAAGGAGCAGTGAAAAAAGGTGGCCTGGTATGATGAATCACATTTTTTTTTTTTTTTTTTTTTTACAAAATATGGATTTGAGTATGCAATGTGTCTCTTTATTGGGGAAATAAATGGTACTAGGATGCATTACGGGAAGAAGACATGGCGGCAAAGACACTGGATAGTTCTGGGCGATGTTCTGGTGGGAAACCATGGTTCCTGGAATTAAAAAGGATGTTACTTTGACTAACCACACTAACAGACCAAGTACACACCTTCATTGCAATGATATTGAACGGCAGTGGCCTAAGGATAATGCTTCCTGCTACACTGATAACAAAATGTTCTGGAATGGGATAAGGAAGATGCTAAGTAGTCAAAGGTGTTGACATGGCCTCCAAATTCCTCAGATGGCTTAAATATTTCTGAGATGTGTTGGATGAACTAGTGTAACCCATTAAGGCCCCACCTTACAACTTATAGGTAGTTGCTACTAACTTCCAGGTGCTAGATACTGCAGTACACCTTTAGGGGTCTTGCGGAACCCATGCCTCAATGGGTCAAAGTTGTTTTGGCTCCACAAGGCTAACCTACACAGCTTTGGGCATCCTTTTGTTGATTGGTGTACGCTGCTTATTTTCAAGTTACCTCCATAAATTTGTTCCAATTATAAACTGTTTTCAATGTCTATTTAATTCATCCAATTATTAATGCTACCAATAAGCAGGGAGTGGTGGCTTAGATGGCTTGTGTCACTTATGTTACAGATAAACATGACAAAGATTAAAGTTGAATCTTCTTGATATGGGTTATGGAGGTTAAAAGGAGATGTTTAGGGTTGACCTTTGCAACTGAAGAACTCACTTACTCACTCACTCGTTGTCTAAACCACATTATCCTGTATTCAGGGTCACATGGGACCTGCCCTGGAGCCTATCTCAGGAGACATGAGATGGGGTACACCCTGGACAGGGTGCCAATCCATCATGGGGCACACACACACACATCCACAGACTACGGGCAATTTGGGATTGCCAATTAGCCTAATCTGCATGTCTTTGGACTGTGAGTGGAACCCAAAGAACCCTGAGAAAACCCACTAAGCACAGGGAGAACATGAAAACTCCATGCACACAGAGAAGGGAATCGAACCCGGACCCTGGAGGTGCAAGGCGACAGTGCTAACCACGACACCACCATGTCGCCTCAACTGAATAACATAATTGAATATTATCTAATGATAATTAATTTGAATCCCTCATCACCATGTTCTTAAGGACTCCAAATATTACAATGTTAATAATGTGTTAAAGAATAGCACAGCCCCTTTGTAACCTTTTAATTTTGGAAAAAGGATACATTTTTCGAAATGTCTTGGATTCTGCCAAAGGTTAGTTTTTTTTTCCCCAGCTGTCTAATGACCATATTAATAGAGAAGTAGTTTAGGACAGCTCTAAAACAGAAAAGAGGAGCACTATTATAGATGTGAGCTCAGGAGATGCTTAAATGCCAACAGCAAACTCATTTTTAAGCTCATCAGCACTCAGGTGGCCATAGCAATGCAGAGTTTATTAAGAGTATGTCAGTACTGTGAACTAGGAGTTCTGCAGAAAAAAAAAAAAGAACATGGTTAATGAATGTCATGTCTGTTGACCTTCTTAACCAATCATTGTCGGGATCCCTGAAAGGTTTCTAAGGTGAAATTAGATCAGGCTGAAACCTTGGCTATAGCATGATGGAGGGGAAAAACAGCAGACTACTTCCTTTTTTTTTCTTTTTGGATTTTCTATGCTGTCAAATGCAGTTTGAGTAACTGCAGTTAGTTTAAAAAGAAACTATTTTGTACCTTTTCTGTCCTTAAATTATCTGGACTTTGTGTTAAAATGAGTTAAAAAGGTAATCAAAAATAATGTAAATAAATATACATATACTGTATACATGCAAATACAAAGACCTTCCGTTAATGTTCACATCAAACATTAGAATGGGTGAAAAAATGTGTATATCTCACTTGACTTTGATTGTAGCATGGCTGTTGGTGCTAGACTGGCTGACTTAAGTATTTCAGAAGCTGCGGATCTCATGATTTTCATGCACAGCATGTGTATACACAGAATGGTAAGAAAAACAACAACAACAACAACAACAACAACAACAACAACAACCAGTGAAGTGAGCGGCAGTTCTGTGGGCAGAAATGCCTTGTTGATGTGAGAGGTCAGGTCAGCTGACACCGTAACTCAAATAAGAACTCTTTACAACTCTGATGAGCATGTCAGAAAGCATATTCTCATGCAGATACTTATACATATACATATATGATTATTTAAAAATGCCTTGCCAGACGATGGTTATGAGTGTGAAGGGTGTGCTTCCTGTGTGCACATGTGAGAAAGTGATCAGAGATTGAATACTGTTAAGAATCAGAATTCCGTGCCGTCCATGCTGACAGTATGTCCCTCTGGTGTCTCCAGTGTCTCCAGGGGCATAGTGGTAAAGTTCATATTTAATTAAAAACAAACAAGCAAGAAAAAAAACATCAATGTCTGGTTTAGGCCATGTCCACTCCAGAGTTGAATGCAGATAAAAGTATTTTTATTTTGCAGCTATAACCACTTCCACTCCTCTAGGAAGGTTGTCCACAAGATTTTGTGGGAACCTTCTGTGGGAATTCATGCCCATTCATTTTGTAGAGCATTTATGAGGTTAGGCATTGATGTTGGACAAGAAGGACTGGTTCGCAATCTTCATTCCTGTTTAACCCAAAGGTGCTCCATGAGGTTGAGCTCAGGGCTCTGTGTTTGGGCCAATCGAGTTCTTTCACACCGAGCTCATCAAACCATGTCTTTATAGTCGTTGTTTTGTGCACAGTGGAGCACAGTCATGTTGGAATAGAAAATAACTTTCTCCAAACTGTTGGAAACATAGCATTGTCCAAGATGTCTTGGTATGCTGAACCATTAAGATTGTCCTGGGGATTACTTGATAAGGGACCCGATTAATTGAAACACCTGGATTTGATAATTAACCGGTTTGGCCATATACAGTAATGTATGTGCAGCATTTCATAGATACAGATCGTAGAGTACCAATGTGCCTTCCACTGTATGAAAGTAAAACTTAACATTACATACTGAAGAACAATGAAAACTGAATACTCACTGTAAAGTATGGTTCCGTTGGGAGCTTTTACTTTCACGGTGACCTGAATGATCACTGTGTCTCTAGTAGACATGGTCCCAAAAGTTGTATACACTGGAGTAAAGGGTTGAAGCTCCAAGTATGAAGATCCACTAAATAAAGGGAAGATTATAGTGGTTTCTGATATATAGAGGGGAGAAAAAGAAAAAAAAAGGAAGAATGTGTAATTAATGACAGTCAATGAGGTCAATTATTGTGATAGTTAAAAGCATATTAAAGCACATATTTAACAACAGGCAGTTCATCATTCACTCATTCATCAAGCACATTAATTCAGATCATTAGCGCTGACAGTCTTGCGCTTATACAATTCTCCACGCTGTTTGCTTTTAAAATGCTTGAGCAGCTACAGCCTACTTAAGGATTCCAAGAGTGATGCATTCTCTGACACTCAACCCACATGCAAGGGTAGAAGGAATCCCATCATCCTCTGCATGAGGCCACTGCTATCTCAATGAAGGTGACAGATCCATGTGACTTCTTCAGGCAAGCAGGCTAGAGGAAACTCCGGCTTCACTCGCAGATCCTCCGTGGCAGTAATGAACCCTTATCTTTTTTACTCAAGGGGCAACGTATGTAGTGCTGTCACGCAGCTCTGGTGGGTGATGTCATGGGATTCAAAATGGAAAAACCCCGGCAGGCTCACTGATAAGCGTGAGTCAGCAAAGACATAAATAGTAATGAAAAAGCAATTCATGCAGTTTTTAGTGTAAAGTGTAAAGCACTAAGATTTGCACTGTAATGAATTACGTAAACTCAAATATAGTACATATAGCATTACTATTATTGACTGCGTTTAGTGCTGACTGTGACATTCTTTCTAACAACAATCTTTTACATACTGTAAAAAAAAATGTAGGTTAATTCCATTAAAATAAAATGGTTAAAGAAGATGAAGGCTTTTCCAACGCCTGACTGCTGAGAAGAAAAGCCTTTTTAACTTTCTGAGAAATGTTCTTCTGAATGCCGTTAACAAAAAGTTTTTACGTTATACTGTACTTGACCGACGGGAGATTAGAACAGTTAGTACACAGTAAGTAGTGATGGCAGGGGCACGGCCCCAACTGGCCAATACAATGATGCATTGGATGTTACCACATCTCTTTGCTTATGCCAGCTTTGTTTAAAGTGGTGAGGCTATCATAGCAACACAGCGGATATTTCATAGAGAATTCCATGTTGGTCGATGTGCCATGGCCCCCCAAGATCTTCTCACTTGTCATCATGTGATTTCTTCTACCAGAAGAGCCGTGTGTACTCACGAACCGCGTAATTTAAATTAATAAAGGATGCCATCCGATAAGAAGCGCTCACGATTGATCAACAGCTGTTGGTAACTCAACTGACACGTCTTGTCCTATGCTTTTGTAAAAAGTACCCCATAATAACTAAAAAGAAAAATACATAGTTTGCTAAATAATTTACAAATTAAAATGTCTGGGTTATAACTGAATAAGTTTTCACCCCTTTAGCTCCTAAATTAGTTCACGTGTCACATAAAAGGCCATACAACTTGTCTGACAACATAGCTAAACATGAAAAAGTATACAGAGACAAACTTCTAATAAGTGATAAATCAGGTTTTCCTTGATATAAATCTTGAATGTCCTGTTGAACATGCTCTGTGAATATCCTGTGGCAATTCTTTGCAACATGTACAATATAAAAAAGAATACGGCATCAACATGTCTCTTCCTACAGGAAGCTTTCCACCAAATGTCAGTGCACAGTAAGAATGGTTCTAGCCGGAGAAGCAGCCAAGAAGATAAGGGTAACTGAAGGAACCCATGAGATACACATTGCAATCGGGAGAAGCTTTTGGCTCCGAGCACTTGACACTCCATAAAGCCTGGCGAGAATAAGCAATTATTGAAAAGATGTCATGTGTGCTTGGAGCTCAGTAAAAGTGAAAAAAGGTTCTCTGGACTGATGACACTTCTATGTTTAGAAGAAACCCAACGCTGTTTATCACTACCCTACAGTGAAACACTGTGCTCTCAGGCATGTTATACAGACTCGTTTGATTGATGTATATTAATACAACGGGCAGGATCAAAACAATCTCAGTCATACATGGCTAGTATTAGAATTAAAAATAGTCAGAATACCAGAAATCCAAGACTGCATGCAATTTAAAAAACTAAATAAGGACAAAGACAAAGCAAGGCAAGGTACATGGGAAAAAGAAAAAAAAATCTGCGAAGAACTGAGTTGTATACAGCATTGGCTAAAAATCAAGACCCCAAATGTGTTCAAATGCCATACTCAGAGCCTAGATCTAAACCCCAAGAGGGAATCTGTGACAAGACTGGAAAATTGCACCGACAGCTATTCTGTAATAATCTTTTTAGCAAGAGAATAAAACTAGCAGGATCCAGATGTGCAGAGATGAAATACTCAAATCCCAGATGAGTTGCAACCGTAATGCCCCTAAAAGTGCCCAAATCCTCACCAAACACAAACAAATGCGAATGTAACTTTGAAAAACTGAATCTTCGAAGATGATTGGACATATCAGTCTATGTTTATTCTTCCTGTGGGAAGTTTTAAACCGGTTTTCTCATCTTTTCTGAAACCTGATGTGGAAAACACAGGTCGACACATCCACAGCAGTCCGAGGTGAGGGCGTGTAAAATACCTGAACTGAGAGTGTGATGCGCTAAAATCAGCAATGATGAGTAAAAGTTGTGAACATTTATGTGCCCGATGTAATAATCTGCTTTAAACAGGGAGTGTATTTGCGTAAACTATTTTTTTTCTCTTTGAACTAAGTAGCTACATTCTCATTAAACCATGCACTGGAAATAACGTCAGCCAAGATGCTGCAGGAGTCCAGTAACTGATACCGTCATATATATGCCAAGAGATGGTGAGTAAGACAGTGAGTAAGAGCAAAGACTGGAAATTCAGTTTAAGACACAGGTTTTACTCCTAGCATTCCCTCCAGAGGTTAACCTGACAATTTGAACAATGAGAAGTGTCCCATTGCACAATGGGGCACATTTATGAGGGCTGAAGACGGTGGTAATGAGGCGTTCGAGGAGGTCAGAATCAATATGGGAATGAGACTGAATAATTTCCTGCTCCAGTGCTTTGCTGTCTGGGACTGAGTCATGTGATCCCACTCCCACTACTCCTCTTTTGCAGCTTACATGGTTGATAAACTTTAAGCATAGTCACTGACCTCCTGCGTAATGTTAGATGAACCACTTTAGCAAGAGACAAAAGTTACTGAAGACTCAAACTGTACACTCTGAATTACATTATACTTGTTTGTGTATTCAGACTGTCACGGTCCCTGAAATTATAAACATCCCGCAATAGGGACCTGTTCTCATCAAGGTAATGGTTAACCGTAATTCAGACCAAATGAGCAAGGACTTTAAGCCCTCTGACCAGAGAATATAATTCTCTCCTAAAGACTTCAGTACAGTACAGTATATGCAAATAACCTTGGGAACTTGGAGTTCTCTCAGCTGCTTAGATGTGCTGCTGCCTCTGAAGTGTGCATGCAGGGACCCAGAGAGTGCTTGAGCAAATTTTGGAATCCCATAAAGCGCTCAGCCCAGACAACACGCCAGTCAGACTGACGGACCTTTTCAAACATTCAATGTGATTTGCTCTCTCTAGTGGAAAAGAAAATCATGAAAGTACATTAAGCTTGATGATGCTACAGTACAACTGGAGTTAACCTAGAGCAACGATGATTAATATACTTACAGTTGCTAAAGAACAGTGATACGATTAACAGAAGCCTTTTACATCCTCTTCAAAACAAATAGCCTCATATAACGCTTTGTTTTTCCCAAAAGTGACGAACACAAGGGGGAAAAAAATTCTCAAACAAACAAAAAAACAACTCCTATCTATTTTACAGCAACAACCTTTTTTTTCAGATACTGTATTATGTTATTGTCATATAGACAAAAAAAAGAACAGAGTCAAAAGGTCAAACAAAAAATTTAATTTTAGAGGTAAATGATGGTATTTGAATGATATTTGGGGGAAAAATGTCAAAAAAGTACTATTACACTGATTTATTCATCTTGTTAATTTAGATCACAGAAAACCCCCCCACAGAATAAGGTATACATTTAATAATTGTACAGTACATCCCATAGTGCATTTAATTAGGGAATTTAAACAACCAACACCATAGCTAATATTCTACCATGAAAGTATCTGGCAATTAAACAGAAAATTATAGAATTATATCTAACTTTTTAAAAATGTATTGTATAAAAATGTAAATGTTGAATTTTGCAAAGAACTAAAATTTTTACGTGTTACCGTGAAATGCGCGGAATAAAGGTGTGAGATTCCATTTATTACTGTAAGTAGATTTCAAATACACACTCATAAGTGCGTATTACAAATGTACAGCGCCATCTGTTGAATTTTGAGATTAACTAATAATTTTTTCAAGGTCAATTTGTTATGAGGGTGTTTCCCATTGAAATGTAAAATTAGCATATCTTCTCTTCCTGTTGGCCGCCTGCAATGAAACAAAGCCTGTTACGTCAAGCTCATCCTGGAAATGTGATGCAGTGAACAAACAGACAGACCAAAAATTCCAACAACCATCCTGATTGGTGATGATCTTTATAATCCTTACTCATCATACATCCATATTATTTTTAATTAATAAAAAGCATAATTTTATCGATTATATACACAACCTCATTTCCCCTCTCGTCTGTTCTGACCACTCAGCATTCAGCATCACCGCTATACTAATTATAGACGCTTTTATGCTTGAATGACTCATAGGTCACTGTAGCCTTAACAAACAAAAAGCCTGCCTCTGAAACTGCTCAGGTACAGTACAGGGACTGCACTGTAAATACGAGCCAAAAAGATGAGAGCCTGGAGAAGTGTTCCTCAAGACTACATTAATAATACAAGAAAGTCTGTATCTTCGGAAGCAAAATAGGAAGGAATGATGTGTGGCTCAATACCATTTGCACAAGTCATGAAATATATTTTTGAAGGGTGAGGTGAGTGTTATCAAACCCTGCTTTGGAACAAATCCCAGTTATAACATTTTTGTACAAATGACAACCTTTTCAGTGACAGGATTTAAAAGGTATATTTAAATGATTTTTATGAAAATAAAAAAAACAGGTTTTGTCTAATAATCAAGTGTTTTTTTGTTTGTTACTGCCATATAATTATTTATATATATATAATTATTTATGAATTTATATAAATTCAATACAGCACCTTTTTAGAGCATTTAATTTGGATAAAAACTTGGCTTTCTCCAAGTTATTATGAAAAATCGATCCTTGCTTTTTACCGAAAAACAGTTAAGTAGTAATCCTATTAATAAATCTTCCTTAATGTTAAGAAATGTAATATTTCATTAGAAATGCTCCATTGTGGGGAAAAAAAATACATAAACACCAAACATTTCTTCCTGACGTTGTTGACATCTGCCGCGTCATCATCAACTTTTACATTATACTGTGATCAGGTAAGAGACATTCCTTACTGAGACTGTAACAGTAGACAGCATCGTCTGCAATGAAAATGGCTACATCAGGCTGAGCTCAGGGCTACTGAAACCCTGGATTGAACTGGAAAGCCGCTTCACTGACAGGGTGCATAAGACAGGCAGAAGTAGGGGCTGTCGAAACATTCGAGCAGCGTGAGGAGCGGCAGCAAGTCGACTGCACTCTCCATACAGTACTGTAGGTGTCACGGTGGCTTAGGGGTTAGAACTGTGGTCTTCCACCTTCATGGTCCATGTTTGATTTCTGCCTGGGGTCTGTGTGCATGGAGTTTGCATGTTCTGCCTGTGCTTGTGGGTTTCCTCTGTGTACTCCGGTTTCCTCTCACAGTCCAAAGACATGCAGATTTGGCTAATTGGTGTTCCCTTTGTGTGCAATGTGTGCGTGTGAATGTTGACCGGAGGTCCTACCATGTTAGTTCAAAAATGGGAACAAATACAACGTCACCATTGGCCACCACAGTCCCTAGTTGGACTACAGAGGATCCTAGATGGATGGAAGTTTCTCATTTCTAATTTGAATTATGCAGAGTGAGCATAATGTATACGTATTAGGAAGAAGAAATAACTATAGTGTAGCAGCCTTACAATGCCAGATTAATGGGCTTAAAGCTGAGCTCAGGTGAAAGTAACTCAGATGGGACCAATGCATGCATCTGATTAATCAAAATCAATGAGCTTTACTTTCTTGCTAACTTTTAAGAGTATGTTTTGAGCACATTTGGATTTAGCACACTTTTTTTGCCTCATTTGAAGTACACAGGACTTGTCACATATTAATTGCCAGACTTTTTTAACCTAAAAAACAATATAATACAAATGATTAAACAAAATAACCCAATTCAACAATAATACCTACAGTACTCTCAGGATGGGTGGTTATAAAGAAAGAGATGGCATAGAGCTTTACAAGAGTGATGGACCATGAGATCGACACAGATACCCGCCTGATGGATAGATGGAGAGGGAGGAAAATAAACACGTCATGATACAAGAAGCGAGTAAGCCTCAGGCACGAGTGATTAAGGGCATGTTGGGGAAAAAAACAGATGGCAAGAAAAGAAAAATAACAAAAAAAAATCTCAGAAGGCTCTCTTTGACCACAAGCCCAGGTATTATGATCTGCTAGCAGGTATACAATTGTTTACTGTTTAAACATAAACAGTGTCATTGAGGAATTATGATGTTTAGATATATTACTGGATATTGAAGTAAATTTGGCATATTACAGTAAATAAAAGAAAGCTTTTGTCTGTACATTGGTCAGAACTTACTCTTTCAATGATTTCTTCACCTTTCATACATTGGAGGACCCGAAACCCGGGAAAAACTTGCTGTCTGAATGTCTGTATGTCTGTTCAGCCAGCATCACACGCAAAACTGGTTAATGGAACTTTGGCAGTACTTACTGTAGGTAATTCGCTTGAAGTTAAACTTGCACCATAAATGAAATAAAATGTTGAGTAGAAGTGAAGTTAGGAGCAGTTTCATGCCAGATTTTAAACTGCAAGTTTAAACAGCGTATTGTGCATGCGTTAAACTGAGGGTGAGTCTTAAATCGACCGCTGGACAGAATTTAATGAAACTTATGCAATATTTAGATATCTGTCTGAAATTTTACCTGCATCATAATGAGTAAAAGCGATGCTGTGAGCAGTTATATGCCAAATTTAATAATGTAGTTTATATATAATAAGCTACTAATTCAATTAAAACACCTGCATCAATACATTTTCACTATAAAAGCTAAACTGAATATTTTTACTTGATATTTTCACTGTTTACATAACAGCGCTGAAGTGAATTTTAACCCGCTGGACTCATTTTAAGACAAAACCTAATCTTTATCTGACCTACTTTTACAATATCTGTGATTCCCTCTCTGATTACGGAACAGGAAGTGTATCTGGCTGACGACGGAGAAGTACAACTTACTGTTAACAAGACATAAGATACCCAATCTTACAATAGTTATTTCTCTGTATTAATAAGTTAGACCGTACAGAAAGACAGACAGACATGTGTTATATTAAAATTGACTACAACAACGGGTACTAACACTATTTATTTCTATTATATAAATATAAATATTTATGTTGAATGTTGAATTAATTTAAATTATTTGTCCCTTTACTGGGCATTCAGTGATTTATATTATTGGATATTGGATTAAATTATTCATGTTACTGGATACTAAATTAAATCATTACCCATTATAGCAAGGAGGCAAGGAACGCTCTTAAAAACAGACAATTTAAGTAGCATACCCGCCAAGTCATCAGATCTTCATGTCTACCAACTCATTAATAGGGGTTAAAGAAACAACAAAAGCAACATCTGCTTGATGGCAGATGGAAGAGTGTGAAACCCACATGTCTGGTACAAAAGAACCTCACAGGAATAAAAAAAAAAAAAAAAAAAAAAAAAGGC
>JAQQZT010000013.1:8394809-8406761 GCA_030068275.1 Clarias platycephalus | reverse complement strand
TGTTTTCTTCCGACAAAGAATAAAAAATATCGAACGTTCTATCGAACACATTTTTTATTGATATCGATCACGTGTCTCTCGCGAAACATATCGTTATCGTTTTATCGCCCAGGCCTATTACAGTATAAAGCTATCATGATTTAAATGTTCTATGAATAAATTCATGTTTCAATAGCATTTACAGCGTCACCTTGGCATACAAATTTAATTTGGTGGCGAGCTCTCAAGGCGAAATTTCGTATTGCGAAACGCATTTTCCCATTGGAAATATTGTCAATCCAGAGATCCGTTCCAGCCATCCAAAACTATTACCGATACTACCAATTTCCAACAATATAATCATGTTTCTGCATATAAAAACAATCAAAACATTTAGAAAAGACATTGTAATTAAGTAAAATCTGAAATAAACAGACATTGAATCTCACTTAACCTTAGTTCCTATAATTCCTCTTGGCACCTGCTGCTTTAAAAACAATACTGAAGGTGGCTCCCTTTTCTTCTTGCTGCTGTTCTTGCTAACATTCTTGGGAGCCATGGTGCTATGTCTACACTAAATCTTGCAAAAAAATGCAAATAATATGTAAAGTCACATTTCATTCATTCTTGCTTAAAAAAAAAAAATCAAACAGACCATTCTTTTTTTTTTTTAATCCAATAATCATAATGTAATCCTGTCCAAGGAATCTGAAGGCGGCAATAGGCATTAGTCATAAGTACAGTAAATCACACTTGTGTCAGATTTAAGTCCTCAGAATTTTTTACAGAGAGAACATCTACAACATGGGTTGAGCTTTTGCTCACAGCTTAGAGTTTACATACTTTTTTGGCAGTTGCCAATAAATGCTCCACTACTGCAGGTGGTGCTATTAAAAATTTAATGACGATTCCCATGACCTACAGGAAGAAGACTGCCTACTGCTAAGTAATGCATAAACTATTGTAAGCAGTTGTTGAAAGTACATGAATAAATAATAGAATGAAAGAAAGAACTACTAATTTAGTTCAGCGTGTACAAAGAGAAAAGGAACAGAAAAGTGAGATCATTAAACAAATTGAGGGTTGAGGTTGACATGTTTAACATGCTAGTGAAGCCAGGATAATTGCCTCATTTGCAGGGATCAATCACAGGCTTGGTTGCCTAGCATGTTCGTCCATAGTGTTTGCCCAGCTGCAATGTTTAAGCTTTTTTTTGAGCTTCCAGTTATACAGGGCATACAAAAGTCAACAGTTCTCAGTGAAAAAAAAAACAAAAACCCAGAGTTCAACATAAAGTCACATACATCTAAACGCTTTTCGGGTCCAGGGACCAACCAACGAAGCATGCTATGGAGCACAGGTGAAAAAATAAAGATTAATACTCTGCAGAACAAAGTATTTTGATTTAGGGTATGGTACCTTTCTCACACAGACGGCCGGTGTAATGGAGAGGGCAATTACAGAAGAACGATGCAGCACCACTTGGCATGGACAGAGGATGACACATGCCACCATTGAGACATGGCTCATCGGCGCATGCCAGTGAGGGCACAGTTGGCAGAAGATTGATGCTGCCTGCTCCAGTGGGAGAACTGAACGCATCAGTGGCTACAGCAGCATGCACAAGGCTGTCTTGATGCCAGGAAGACCTGAAAAATACATAATGTCTTTTATATTAAAAGGAATAAACAATTCGTATGGCTTAGATTTTCAATTTGTTTAACACAATTTCTACAGAAGATAAAACACAAGTATTTAGGTGAGGATTTCTGTGGTGGTATTTTGATGAAGCAATACTGTATGTGCTTTCTCGTGCATTTCTGACATATCAATTTTACATTATACTTAAAACATATACATACACACCTCACTGCCTTATGTCAACACTTGCACATTCATGCAATTATCCAATCATGCAATTATGCAAGTGTCCAATTATTCACTGAAATACTTTTCTGCTCACTAGAGGTGTAATGACTAGTCATTTGAGTAACCAAACCTGTCTCCGTAATTTTCCCATAAACACAAGTGATGCATTTTGCTTGTATAAACATTTCACCATTTGTAAGAAACTTTAAAGCTCTTTTAACATTAGACAAAAAATTGTACAACATGGGCAATCAGGCACACAGTCAGAGGTAAGCTTTCTGACATTCGAAATTTTAGCACAGGGCTTTGCAGTTTCTGACACATACTGTACTGTACAGTGTATGGCCAAAATAACAACCCACTACCTGGATTTAACTGCGCGAATATATACTGTAAGAGCCTTCCATTGGATAATTACTGGCGTGATTAATATGGACCAGCTGCCATAACAATTTATTTAACCCTAACTGATG
Source organism: Clarias platycephalus (assembly GCA_030068275.1). Classification (NCBI taxonomy): domain Eukaryota; kingdom Metazoa; phylum Chordata; class Actinopteri; order Siluriformes; family Clariidae; genus Clarias; species Clarias platycephalus. The sequence continues at coordinate 8,404,440 of JAQQZT010000013.1, read as the reverse complement.
CATAGAATAACTTTTGATCAACCATGTCAGAAGACGTATCCTGTGGTTGTTACAAATGTGTTACTCTGTTTTAGATCAATTATTGGCATGCAGAGATTGCTGAAACTACTTCAATTTTGTAAAGAATTTGGTAAAGCGCATTATTAAAACTTGGAAGGATAGTGGTGAACCATCATCTACATATGAGGAAGAAATGTGGTCAGAAAAACATCTACAGTAAGTGAGCGTGATGGGAGATCACTTAGTGAAATAAAATTGGACAAAAACAAAAAAAACACAACAGTAGAACTTCCACACATACAGTAGTAGTGTTAAGAGAACTTAAGAGACTGGGACCAAACAGCTGTGTATGCTTGAGAGCATAAAGAATGTAGAGCATCGGAATAAGATCACATGGTTTGATGAGTCCAGATGTTCCAAAGTGATGGGCGCATCGGGGTACAAAAGAGATCATGAACCCTTAATGCTTAGTGTCAACTGTACAAGCCTGTGGAGGCGGTGTTATGATCTGGGGTTGTTTCTGATGGATTAGCAATGTTATATAATGTTATATAATGTTATAAAATGTTGTCAGCTGAATATACTGAATGACCAGTGGATTTTGTCTTCTTTGGCACAGGCATATTCCAAGATGTCAATGCCCAGATACACCTGGCTCAGATGGTGAAAGAGTGGTTCAGGGAGCACGAGATATCATTTTGACACATGGATTGTCCAGACCTTATCCTCATTGAGAAATTTTTATACATTATGTGCTGGAGAAAATTTTACACAGGGATCTGACTCTCCCATTATCAATACAAGCTCTTTTAGTAAAAATAATGCGAATGTGAACAGAAATAAATGCCACGGTTGTAATCAATGCAAAAGGTGGCCCTATGAAATATTAGGGTTTGCAAAAAAATAAAAAAAAGAATACTGTATGACAGGATACTGAGGAAACCATTATTTATAGCTGGTAAAATTAAGCAATCCTTTTGTGAATCTTTCAAAAGATGAGACAGAAACCAGGTGTCATTCTTTAACTAATAGAAATTCTGACACCACCTTACTGTAAATACATGCCTGATTACATTCTATTCCTCAGCTTTCTAAGCCTTAGCTACTGTATTTCTGCAGTAATCATGCTGCTCTAGACTTAAAGCATTAATGATAAGAACATTATATAAAAACGTTGCACGAACAAACTTGCATAATTAATTAAGCCAACTTCATCAGTAAGCGTTTGGTTTTAGTTGCCATGTACATATAGACCAGATATCTTGAGCATTAGTGTTATCTTTAAAACATATCTTTAACACTAGTGTTATCACCAACCGTAGCTATATAAATGCTTTAGAAACCCTTTAAAATGTATGTATTATAGCCTTCACCTCTGTATCTTAATCCTGGACTTTCTTTACCCTGAACACATCTCACATCACCTACATTCTTTCCTGAAAGCCCATTAGAGAGGAAAAAGAAAGTAGACCAGAGTGTAAGTCTGCAGTCTGATTAAATGGGCCATTATACAATAATGTGGTCATATCTGTGGGAACGACACAAACATCCTGGAGTGCAGGAAAGAAACCTGCTAGGAACTCGTTTTTATTTATGCGAGAACTTTATTTATGTAACTCCTTTAACTATAAAGGAGACATTTTATTACAGATGACTTAAAGGGGCTTAAGTGTTTTAGGCTATTTCTTTTTTTAAGACGTGATAGGTTCGGTTTTCTGCACCAAATATGTTTTAAAGAAACTACAATGGGAAAATCCAGGCATATTAAAGATGTGGTATAAATATGTAAGCTGTTTAACACATCATTCTATTTACTTTCCTTATGTTCTTAAAATTATTCCTGTGCTGTCATAATTAGACAACATTACACAAGTGACAGTGCTGTTGTACTGAATAACGGCACATATGATGGGTAAGCCAGTGATAGGCACGAGTTCTACAAACATTATTTATTATCAATATATAATAGATTAACATGTGTATGTTTATTTAATCAATTACGTATTTTGCTCCACTAACACGACTGGTGGAAGTAGTGTTGAGCTGGTAACTCACAGTTAACAACTGACAATTAGCATAATTAGCGGGTATAAGTACAGTAGTTTTAAACTGTTACCAGAACAACCATGCACGCAGTGGACAGTCCTGTAATTCTGTAGATTTCCACTTATCCCACTTTAGAATATCAGCTAAAATATCCCAAATATTGGGTTGAATCCCAAATAGCATAAAATACAAAGCTAGTGCACTATGTGAGATGTACGATCCCTTGTTCCACACACCAAGTATCGCTGTTGATCAAGGTTATGAGACGGATTTGGGATTCAGTTCGATGCTAGTTAGCTTAGCAGCTCACATTAGCTGTGAACAAAACAAAACAACATGGGCAGTTAAGACAAAATGCAGACCAATTTAAAAAAGGAGATTTTTCCTTATCAGATATCAGATTTAACATTATCTGTAATATCAGTATTTGAACATTATCAAATGTATTTACTTGCTTAAAGTGCTTCCGTAACTGTTTTTGAATGTGGTTTTAGCAGGTAGCTGCTCTTTCCTCTTTCCTCCTTTCAGTACTATGGACAGTTCCAAGCTACTTTCCCCCATGCTGTGATCGACAGCTGCTTGTTAGCATAAGTGTGATGCAAAGCTATACATATACAGCAATTAAACTGGCAAGTGCTGTTAAACCACTTGTTGGAATGCCTCTTGTCCAATCCGATTACTCCGTCAGGATGGAACGTTGTAATATCAGGATCTCGAAACAAAATGTAGCGGACATGTATATAGCTTTAAAATTATTTGTTTGTCCAAAAACAAATACATATTAAATGAGGTCTCATAAGAAGGCCAGTGGATATCAGGTTCTCTAATCCTCTCCACACAAGACCAAAATGACAAAATGATGAAATTATCCATTTGTAAAATGAAAATAATGCAATTTCAATGCTTAGCATCACCAGGTCCAAACCAGATTATGAATGTATTCAACCCTAAATTATCTGGAGTAAAGATTTATACCAGGTAGCAAACTCAGAATTGATCACTTGCTCACAGCATGAGACCCTGTTTATTTTTTGTGGATTTCTTGTCCTTGAGCGCTTAAGCAATATGCATACATAAAACTTAGAACTCCATTCCATTAATGTGTCTTATACTCCTAATGCTCTTAGACACTTTTGCCCTACAAAGTTAAGAAATATAACCATGTCCAGGACAAATGATAAGGTTTTTACAGGATGATCTTTATATTTTTTGGGCAAAGAACTTTTGGAAAAGGGTTTAGTATTGCTAAAAAGCTAAACGCCTTAAAAATATCTGACTTCTACCAAACATCTGCTTATCTCACAAAGATTGTAAAAGTGATGGAATAATCAGGGACATACCAGTCATTTCACACCTCATGGTTTCAACTTGGCTACTGTATAAGCTATAAGACACCTGAGGTAAAATAATTTATCAACCTGTTTCACCCTTCGAGCTGTTAGCTGTAGTCTGAGTGTTCTGGAAATATAACACTAGAGGTTTATGAGGCATGATGGCTTGCATTCTACCTTCACCAAGTACTCCCTTTCAGACTTGATGTATAATGTCAGCTTTTCTTAATGTGAGGTATAACTAAAACACACTAGTATGATCTGTGCTGCAGTACTGTAAATATGAGAACCAATCTAATCAGCATAAATATTCATATAAGCCTTTTTAGAGAGAATCTAATTGTATCTACTTAAACTGCGAGAAAATGGAAAACAAATTGGATGAGAAATTAAGACAAAAAGAACACTTTTCTGAGCAGAAGAATTAATATGCATGATACAAATTGTACCACAAAGACTTTAAACATGACATTGGCCTGCCCTCGTCCCTCGGATCCACCGTAGCCTCGGGTTCTTGCTTTTTAGCAGAGGCCCGTAAGCAACTGTTTTTGTTTTTTCTACTTGAGACTTCCTTTCAGCTCAAACCAGTATTGCCATTCTTCTCTGCCCTCTCTCATCAACATGTGTTTCTGCCCACTGAACTGACACTCGCCGTTTTTTCTCTCTCTCTCACTCCATTCTGTGTAAACTCTACAGACTACAGTGAGTGAAAGTCTCAAGAGATCAGTCGTTTCTGAAATACTCAAACCAGACTGTCTGGCAGTAGCTACCGTTAGAAGGTCAAAGGCACTAATACCACATTTTTCTTTGTTCTGATTCCTTAAACTGTGCCTGAATTATTTATGCATTAGGCTACTGTCATCTGAATAACTGACTAGATGATTGCATAATGTTTCTAAAAAGGATTAGAACAGAATACGGTGCACCATTATAGGCGACATGACCCCCATATTATTTATTTTCCTGGGTTTTAATTGTTTTTTTTAGATTAAATGTATAATTTCATTGAGACGAATTCGTTTCTGCCATTGCTTACATTATACACTGTCCGAATATTTAAAATAATTCTTCATAAAGGAAAAACTCCATAGATGTGATAGTGAGATCATTCAGCACATTCAGGTCGTCAGCTGACTTCATTTTATTGCCACATGACGTTATTGAGCCTAGACCTGACCAATTGGAGCAACCCCAGGTCCATTATGCATGATGGCTGCATCGCTTCATAAACTTTCCTCATTTTCCTGATTTGGTTATCACTCTGGAATATTGTAAATCTTCACCTTACCTTTTTCACTGCTTGCCATATCAACTTTAAATCTTTTTCTAATGAGTCTCACTAACAAGTGGTTTTCTTATGCACACACAGCTGTTTATTCCCAACCCAGTAAGTTCTCATTACACTATGTGTGGAAATGCTCTTTCTTTCAATATTACACACATTTGCGATTCCTAATTATTAATTAGAATTTGACAATACAGCTTTTCTGCATTTAATCAAACAGAGCTCGATGAAAACCTGACTGGAGTCTTGTAACGCCTTGCGTGACCGTGCGTATTTTCACCAAGCTCAACAAAAACAAAGACCACAGCCCAGACTAATTTGATGGGTTTTAAGTACAGTAATTTTTGTTACTCCATTAACTAATCGTGTGGAAACATTAACATTTTCCACCAGCGCACAATCTGTCTGTTTGAACATGCAACTGTTTTGAAATACGTCAGTGGCACTGTCACAAGCATGGGCAATCTGATCTGATTAGTTTCCATAGCACCCAGTATATATACTGTAAGTGACTGCTTATATGCATGAGTTGAGGGGAACGCATGTCCAGGAGGCATAAAAAGGGCTAGGAAGAGGGAAAAATTAATACACATTTAATTTTTTTTAATGATTTTTAAAATATATTATCTTTTATATATTATTACTGTATTTCCCCGCTCCCTGGCCTACTCTATATGATATATAATATCACTCTCAATCACACACACACAGATGCATACATTATGTAGAGAGAGAGAGGGAGGCAAGAGAGAGAGAGAGAAGAGAAATCTAAGCTCTTAATTAAATGTATCCTTACTTGCAGTTTTCGATGTTGTTCCCAGCAATGGCATTGGAAGTGTGAAATCCTCTGAGCTTATTAATTTCAATTATTTCAATACAGCCAGTGTAGTTGTACCAATGCTCAGCTCCCTAAGGGAACAATAGAAAAAAGAAAGCTTTTTTTCCCCTTTTTCTACAAGAAAACAACAACACAAGCACATGCCTGAAGTGATTTAAACAATAATTCAGTGATTGTGTGACACTGGGACAATGTTAAGCAAGTTGCACATGATATAATCTGTATCCTGTAGAAACCAATCAAATGTTTGAAATCACTTATTATTTACAGGTGTAAACATGTTACATCTCATGCATTCACAAGTAAAGCAAATGTTCTTGAGTAAGATAAAAGCCAGATAGTTCAGATTATACCCATATACTTTGAAAAATATTGTGATATTTAAGCTTAAGATTTAATTACTTGATATCTCAGTTAAGAAGCTCGGGTCAGAGCGCAGGGTCAGCCAGGATATAGCGGCCCTGGAGTAGATAGGGCTAAGAGCCTTGCTCAAAGGCTCAAGAGGGGCAGCTTGGCAGTACTTGAGCTTGAACCCCGACCTTCAGGTCAGTATCCCTGAGCCTAAACTAACTGAGCCACCACTGTCCCCAAAGAGCATGGCAAAAGGCCACGTTGGGATAATAAATCCACAGTGAATAAAATCCATGATAAATTGCTGAAGGCCTTCTCAGCGCTCTTATTTTTCCAAATTTATCCATAGAATCTGAAATAGTATGTGACTGCAAACACATTAATCTTTTGTTTAATTTAACCCCGGATTTATCCTATATCCTGTATCATGCAACCCTGTGCATATAAACCTTGCAAAATATACAGCAACAATCCCACATATACTCAGATAATACCAACCCTTCCCACAAGCTGCATCCAGAGGCAGGAGAACGCTAAATCATGTCTATACAGGTAGTCCCCAACTTACAAACGAGTTCCGTTCTGGAAGCATGTTTGTAAGTCAGATTTGTTCTTAAGTCCGACAAAGTAAGTCTTATACACCTTTGACACGAATATACAATGTAAAGCGTACCAATCCACTTGACTAAATCTCTGTCCTCTTTCTCCACACTGCCATCATGTGCCGAAAAAACTTAACTGTGCCTAAGGAAATGAATCTCACAGTGAAATGTGAAACATAACAGTGTTGTTTCTGCGTCTATAAATCGAGAAGGGAATCCCGGATGCCATTTTGTCTCAGACCTGTTTTCCACTGTATTGGACTGTGAACTCTGTTTTCTTAAGGATTTTCCAAAATTCGGATTATTCACCATCAGAACAGTTTTACAAGATAGCGATCGTGCTCCCGGACTGATTAATTGAAACCGGTGAGTCCGACTAATATCTCCCTCACCTTCACATGCACTAACATACTTTGGACATTTTATACATTCACTTACACACTGATAATATTATATATAATTGTAAATATTGGTAGGCGGCATGGTGGTGTAGTGGTTATTACTGTCCCCTTGCACCTCCAGGGTCCGGGTTCTCCCACAGTCCAAAGACATGTAGATTAGGCTAATTGGCATTCACAAATTGCCCATAGTGTGTGAATGAGTGTGTGAGTGTATGTGTGTGTGCCCTGCGATGGACTGACACCCTGTCCAGGGTGTACCCTGCCTCATGCCCTAAGCAACCTGGGATAGGCTCCAGGTCCCCGCGACCCTGAAAATTCATAGCGCAAATCTGATAAGATGGGAACTACCTGTATAGAAAATTTACATGTAATACAACGCCTTTATTTGGTTAACTTTTGAAGGCAGCGTACATGTACCCTTTATCCTCCTACACATCCCATAATACAATGTGTGAGAGCAAGAAGTCCAGCACCTTAGGTACAGAAAACGTCTGTTTTATTATCCCAGTGGACATTTGGGGCCAAAATCGTGTGATATAAGCTGCTTTTGAAGCATGGCACAAAGCTACCGATGGATCAAGGCGGCTGCCTTTTATTTCAGACTCTGACTAATACCCAGGAGAACTCTAGGGGTTATCGCCCCCTCACAGTTCAACGAAACAGCACCATCCAAAGTTGTGAAGAGTACTGCCCTGCCTTTGCTAGTAGCACAGCCATCGTTCAGGATAGAAAAAAGTACGCTATACAACCAAAAGTACAGAATGTGAACACCTCCCCATCCCACACACGTCTTCCCCACACTATTGCCATGCAGTTAAAACCACCGTCTGTACTGTAAGTAACTCCACATGACTTCCCAACTGATTTCTCACCAGCTCCAGGATACTTAATTCTGGGGCATTATTAAGCTCCATACACCCTTACACGCCTAAAGGCAGATCCCTGATCCAATTAATATGATCAGGTTGTTTACCTAATGCAATGTGGTTTGTATTTAACAGTAATCATTGCATGAACAAATAGCCGAAAAGCAAATACTGTTGCATATTTGATTTATTTCATTAAATAGCTTTTTGGGTCAGCGTTTAGTTAATGTGCTGCATACAATTTAAACGATTTTTAATTTCTTTTGTGTGTCAAGTTGTGCAGAAATTATGTTTCATGCTACTTGCTCCCTGCAGCCAGAGCGAGGAGTTTGTTTCTATGGTAACCATTAATGACTCCAGTCAACTTACATAAATCTCACGAGATTCAGCAGTGCAGGGTTACATTCTATACCGACGGTGTGAAACTGCATTTCTCCAACGCCTGTATGATGTTTGTGATTCATTTTTTTTTATATTACTCGAAACTGTTCCAATCTGCATATTGATACCTGTGCACTAATACACTTGCATCCTACTACAGTACCTCTGGCTTTACCAGCATACATAAAAACACAGGCTGCGTCTTATCCAGAACACACTGAAGTATATTTAATAGAAGCTGTCTATAACTGCTGCATGGATTAATGTGTGAAAGATTTGAATCTGTCATGCATTAACACAGAAAAAAAGCAATTGCAACTGGAATAATCTTACCTCATATGGAGAGTAACTGATAGGAAGACCTCCTACAAAAACATGGCCAGTTTGTAAAGTTACTCGTGGCCAGTAATTGCTCGGATTGCTTTGAGCACGTTGAAAGCCAGAAACAGCAACCTCTGCTTCACAAGGAGCGAGATGCTGTCTGTGGAGGGAAAGCGTTTTTTTAAAATAACGACTCTCACAGTAGTCAAGAATACGGATGGAGATAAGAACTACAGTACATAACTGCATGCAGGCAATAAAATCATATTTGGATATTTAAAGCTAACCTTAGAACCATGTTTATCTCCATGCTCAGTGGTAGTAAATATACTGAATTAATGATCTCGGGTTTACTTTGCAGCAAAGCTATAATACTCCGCTGTTTATGTTGAGAATATTTCTTTGTTGCCTTAGGAAACACTTTTTTTATTATTATTTTTTTATATATATAAAAGCCAAGCAATCTAATTTGCATTTTATGGCTATGTTTTACCTCTTTTTAATATTCAGACCAAAAACTGTTTGTGGAGAATATGATAAGCATTGTTTCCATGGATACAGAAGAGAAAGGAGTGCTTAAAAAGTAAAGCAGGATACACAATGAATTCGGTATTCATTATTTTCTATTAGACATGGCGTGTCAAATTTTAGCACAGAGTTATGACTTTAAAGTTCTCGCTTTTTCCCTCTACACTTGATTTATCCCGCTGCTCTTTCTATGACTCGATGCTGAAAATATAGAGCAGTAAATGACATAGAGGAAAAAATAAAATCTGCACGCTACTAAGCAATCAAGTCAGGAACCAACGGCTATGTGAATTATAAATAGTACTGAATAAGAATGTCTTTGTATAAGTGCAATGAAATTAAGATATGCAGCATTAAAAAAGTCCACACCAGAATGATTAGCACCCACAATGAAGGAAAGCCAAAAGGTTACACGAATGTCTTTATGGTTAATTAGCTTCATCTCTCGCAAAAATAAGAAGAATGTAACATTTAATGGAAGTTAATTGATTATACATACACCTACACTAGTGATGCGCGAGTCGGGTATTTTTCCAACCCGCGGGTCCCGCTTTTATGAAATTATTTGGCCCGCCCCAGCCCACTGTATCCATTTTTACAACCTGCCCCGCCCCGCACCCGCGAACATTAAATAGACATACTTTTTTTTCTTTTAATGATGTAAATTCCCGACCTCAATTT